>BSUD01000004.1:150732576-150743104 GCA_033239045.1 Fagopyrum esculentum | reverse complement strand
GCTCAACTTTGTAGTTGACCTTACCACCTTGGTCACTGCTCTTTCTGCTGAGAGCGTCAGCTACCACATTCGCCTTTCCTGGATGGTACTCTATAGTGCAATCATAATCCTTGAGTAACTCCATCCATCTTCTCTGCCTCAGATTCAGATCCCTTTGAGTGGGAATATACTTCAGGCTTTTATGGTCGGTAAACACCGGAAATGTATCACCATAAAGATAGTGCCTCCAGGTCTTAAGAGCATGAACTATAGCAGCAAGCTCTAGGTCGTGTGTAGGGTAGTTCTGCTCATGAGGTCTCAACTGTCTAGATGTATAAGCTATTACCTTCCCTTCCTGCATTAGAACTCCTCCTAAGCCACTCCCCGATGCGTCGGTGTAAACCACAAAGTTACCCTTATCTGAGGGTACAACCAGAATAGGGAACGTAGTCAATCTTTTCTTAAGTTCTTCAAAGCTCTCTTGACAACTGTTATCCCATATAAACTGCTGATTCTTCTTTAGCAAGTTAGTCAATGGACGCGCGATAATCGAAAAGTTCTTTACAAACCTCCTGTAATAACCCGCAAGTCCTAAGAAGCTGCGAATCTCTGTAATGCTCTGCGGAATTTCCCATTCTGTAATAGCCTTGATCTTGGATGGATCAGGTTGTATACCATCTCGTGATATCACATGCCCTAGAAAGGCAATCTGATCCGTCCAAAACTCGCACTTGCTGAACTTCGCATACAATTGTCTCTCCCTCAGAATCCCTAAGATACGTCTTAGATGTTCTCTATGAGTATTTGCATCTCGGGAATATATCAAGATATCAGAAGACCACGACAAACTAATCTAGATAAGGTTGGAAGATCGAGTTCATCAAAGCCATGAATGCTGCAGGTGCATTCGTCAACCCAAAAGGCATAACTGTAAACTCATAGTGTCCATACCGAGTACGAAAAGCTGTCTTCGGTATTGAATTCTCTGCTATCCTCAACTGCCAGTATCCCGATCGAAGGTCAATCTTTGAAAATACTGTAGCACCCCTTAATTGATCAAGTAACCAAATATGACACCCTTCCCGAAGTAATCTAAAAGTTATTACTGCAGATATAAGGCAAGTAGGAATATCATTCCTCTCACCGGTGAAAATCACCTCTCTTAACCCATCTATCTCCGTGGTGACTTCCTTTGTATAACAATTAATCAAAGTTATATGAGTGGATGACAAATCCATTACTAACATCACATCGAACTCTCTCAAGAAATCATCCCATGTCTGCACAGGTGGTATACTATGGCCATTAGGGACCATGTCCCACCAGATCCAATCTTTAGGAATCAATAGAAAAGGCAGATCCCGTCTCCAATTGCAGCCTCAAGCAAGGATATAACATATTGTACACATCTCTCATTAGCATAGATAAATCCATCTAGAATGGCACAGTGTTCCTCAATCACTCATCCATTACTAATGGATCAGTAGTCTCCTCAAACGACTTTGCCCCTTGACGGCAAATCTTCTCAAAATTCTTGTCCATCTTTACTAGAATAATACCCGCTTGAGACATTGTTGTGTCTATGGTGGTATAACTTCTCTCAGATATATCACTAAATCAAATATATCAGCCATATCCAATGTGGTAGTGATATTGGCTGAACTAGCACCTTAGGGTGCTCCTGATCATTTATACCCTGAGCATGTACACACTCAGTTGACCCTTTGGCTGTGCTCCGCCATCTAAAAGAAATAGAAACTTTCAAAAGCTTTTCAGAAAACTTCCCACAACCCAAGCCAAGGAATCATATCCCTGCTCTGATACCAACCAAATGTGACCCACCTATTTCATTTCTAGTTGATTACCAGTTAATTAACCCTGTTTAAAGCAATAAGCGGAAAAGCGGAAAAGCGGAAAACGTTAAATTTTAAAACTTTATCTTACAACCATCTTCACGACATATATACATACTAACATACGTCATAAAACCCTGTTTAACAAAAACACAACTGTTTTAAAACCACACAAAACATCCTAGGCGGTAGCATCCCATAACAGCCCACCTGATATGATCTCAAATCCAAGTGTTGGGTCCAACGTCCTTGCCTTGATCAGGCCGAGTCTGAGTAGCTGAAAAATATGTGGATATAACAACAATGAGCCACACGCTCAGTAAGGGTATACAAATCGCACTCTCCCAATATATATAAGTATCTAATATCCCTTCCCCAAAGGACACTCTATACCCTTCCTCATATTTCAAAGCACGCATACATATCCACATTCACATATAATTCCACCACCATTCATATCACATTTCACATAAACATTCAAGCATGAAATCACACATCACATATAATTCCCCAACCATTCATATCACATTTCACATAAACATTTAAGCATGTTATCACACATCACATATAAACATATCATCTCATATAAGCATCTCATATCATACCATCACATATAAATAATCTTAACATAACATATAACATGCTAGACTCGATCGCATCGATGCATAGGTGATAATTAACTAACTAGCTCCAACTGATCGTACGATATATTTTCTCATTGCTTTCGTATTTCTTTCTTTCTTTCTTTCTTTTTTCTTTCGGTTGGCCAACCCGATAGCGTCATAGGCCCCCTGTAGATCAGGTAGCGACCTCAGCCATCTGTCCTAAGACCCCCTGTAGATCAGGTCGCGATCTTGGACTATTTTTCTTATCTTGAGGCCCCCTGTAGATCAGGTAGCGACCCCTGGCTGTTTTTCTTATCTCGAGGCCCCCTGTAGATCAGGTAGCGACCTCTGAGGCCCCCTGTAGATCAGGTAGCGACCTCGTCCCCCGGAAACCCGTGCGGGACCCAGTTGGGCTAATTAATCAATTACCATCCTATATTATCACTTTCATATCATAACTCAATTTCATGCTTTCATCATATTCTTCCATCACATTCTTTCCACTATGATCTCATGTACCTCATGCATGCTTTCATAAAGAATATCAATTCATCATCATCGTCGTCTCACTCATATACATATAAGCATGCATACAACCATAACAAACAGATATATACACACAAGCATGCATAAAATCATGGCATATTAAATACATAACATATATTAAGCAAGTGTAATTCATATACACTTACCTCGCAGGTAAGAACAATAAAACCTCGCAAACCAACTATTGAGTCCGTTTCCCACTCGGACTATCCTCCTTTATCGTGCTTGGATACGCTCACAAAGACTAAGCTATAGTTAACCAAAACCTTCAACAACACCTGTTGAGAATATCATATTCCTTGTATTAAATTTCTCGCTTCAAACACCAGTTAAATTCATTCCTTTGAATTAATTAGCTTATAGCATTTTCTACAATTCCCAATTTAATTAATTAACCTTTAATTAATTAATTAAATTTCGCCAGAACAACGTTTTGCCCGCAGGAAATTTCTGAACCCACATGTCATCAAATCTTATCAAACAAACAGCCCATAATCACCAGAATAATGTAACGAGCATAATGGAATTTCCAATTATCCATTTTGGCAAGCCTAAGGTCAATTTAGGCTAAATCGCAATACGGAAAACGAATAAATTCATAACTTATTCGTTACTAACCCGATTGACGATCCGAAAGAAGATTCGGAATCACAACGACGCAGGCTACGCTCGGACACCGTCAAATTCACCGGAATCTGAGCGACGGAACCTCCCTAGTACCATATATGCTCGACCAGGCCTTCTCTTGCGCGGAAATGTAGAAACTCGGTACCAAAATGAAGAGAATGAAGAGAGGAATCCAAAAACTCAAACGGATTTGAAATCGGATTAGAAACGGAGAGTAGATCTGAGTTTGAAGGTTGAGAGAAATCAGAGCTTTTACGAGGAAACGTGAAAGAAAATGAATTAATAAACGATATTTCAGCTATTTATAGCGAAGACGATAATTATCCTTTAGCGGAGTCGATAATTATCCTTTTACCGATCCGAAAGCGGTTTAAGCCCCCTTCTCCAAACTTCTCGAAATTGGAATAATAAATCTGGAATATTGTATGGATAATTATTCCGCAATTGTTTCGAAAAACGCGTATTCCTAAGCCGTCTTTCTTAGCCGCTAAGAAACGAAATAGCGACTCTTTTCGCCATTTTGCCTTTTCATGTTTTTTCATATCTAGGACATGTCCGATGTCCTGATCATTTCTCTCAACTGCATTTTTATTAATTGAAGCTCCCAAATGCTCCAAATAATACCGGGGTGTAATATCATCTAGGAGCTGGTTACCTCGAGAGGTATCTCGTGTTAAAACGGATTGAATTTCCTAAATTACTCGATTAGGTCATCTTCGATTTTTGACTGTTACAAATATCTCCCACTTTAAGAAATTTCGTCCCGAAATTTAAGAAAGGACGTAGAACCAAACTCGTAGATGTATCAAAAGGATGCACAACCGGATCACAATTTCTCGAGGTTTTTACTTAAAAAGGTAGGGGTATTTCGCTTTCATATCTCGTTCGGTCTCCCATGTAGCCTCTCGAGCTGAATGGTGTCCCCATCTGACCTTCACCATCGGAATCTCCTTGTTTCTCAATCTTCGAACTTGTTTGCCTAAAACCTCAACTGGTTCTTCTGGGTAGGACAAGTTCTCAGATACTTGTATCTCAGGTTCGGGAATGATATGACTTGGATCTGACCTATACCTCCGTAGCACCGATACGTGAAAGACGTCATGCAATCTTGATAACTCAGGTGGTAACGCCAATCTATACGCAAGTGGTCCGATCTTCTCTAAGATCTCATATGGACCAATGTATCTCGGTGCTAACTTTCCATGCCTACCAAATCTCATAACTCCCCTCCAAGGAGATACCTTCAAAAACACTCTATCGCCTATCTCATATGTCATCTCTCGTCTATGGCAATCAAAGTAGCTCTTTTGACGATCTTGTGCTGCCTTTAAGCACTGCTTTACTACTTGTACTTTCTCTATTGTCTGTTGTACAAGTTCGGGACCCTCTATCTGTCGCATGCCCTCAAAATCCCAACATACAGGTGTGCGACACTTCCTTCCATACAAGGCCTCGTAAGGGGCCATACCAATACTTGAATGGAAACTGTTATTATACGCAAATTCGAGCAATGGCAGGTTAGAATCCCAGTTACCTTTAAGCTCCAAAACACAAGATCTCAACATCTCCTCCAAGGTCTGAATCGTTCTCTCTGATTGTCCGTCTGTCTGAGGATGAAATGCCGTACTGAAATGCAATCTTGTTCCTAAGGCAGTTTGCAGACTTCCCCAGAAATGCGAGGTAAACCTCGGATCTCTATCGGATACAATCGATACAGGGACTCCGTGCAGTCGAACAATCTCTCTCACATACAACTTTGCCAGCTCATCCAAGGAGTTATCTTGTCTCATCGGTAAGAAGTGGGCAGATTTCGTCAATCTGTCTACAATCACCCATACCGTGTCATTCTTTCTGAAAGTCCTAGGAAGTCCAACCACAAAATCCATTGTAATCCGCTCCCACTTCCACTCAGGAACTGATAAAGATTGTAATTTTCCTGCTGGTGCTTGGTGTTCAGCTTTCACTTGCTGGCACACTAGACATCGAGCTACAAAATCACCTACCTCTCGTCTCATCCTGGGCCACCAATAGATCTTCCTCAGGTCATTAAACATCTTCGTACTCCCAGGATGCATGGAATACCTCGAGGAGTGTGCCTCTTCAAGTAGCTTCTTCTTTAACTCCTCAATGTTGGGCACGCATATCCGTGTACCTCTGTATAACACTCCCTGATCAGACAACTGGAAGTGTGTAGTGGTAGCATCTCCCACTTTAGCTTTCAACTTCTTCAGTGTAGCATCCTCATCTTGTCTAGTTGAAATCTCATCGAGAATCAACGGTCTAACCTGAATGTTCGCTATCAACTCGGATCCTCTTACATCCATCTCTACTCTCATAACTCTGAGAGCTAATAGATGCTCAACTTTGTAGTTGACCTTACCACCTTGGTCACTGCTCTTTCTGCTGAGAGCGTCAGCTACCACATTCGCCTTTCCTGGATGGTACTCTATAGTGCAATCATAATCCTTGAGTAACTCCATCCATCTTCTCTGCCTCAGATTCAGATCCCTTTGAGTGGGAATATACTTCAGGCTTTTATGGTCGGTAAACACCGGAAATGTATCACCATAAAGATAGTGCCTCCAGGTCTTAAGAGCATGAACTATAGCAGCAAGCTCTAGGTCGTGTGTAGGGTAGTTCTGCTCATGAGGTCTCAACTGTCTAGATGTATAAGCTATTACCTTCCCTTCCTGCATTAGAACTCCTCCTAAGCCACTCCCCGATGCGTCGGTGTAAACCACAAAGTTACCCTTATCTGAGGGTACAACCAGAATAGGGAACGTAGTCAATCTTTTCTTAAGTTCTTCAAAGCTCTCTTGACAACTGTTATCCCATATAAACTGCTGATTCTTCTTTAGCAAGTTAGTCAATGGACGCGCGATAATCGAAAAGTTCTTTACAAACCTCCTGTAATAACCCGCAAGTCCTAAGAAGCTGCGAATCTCTGTAATGCTCTGCGGAATTTCCCATTCTGTAATAGCCTTGATCTTGGATGGATCAGGTTGTATACCATCTCGTGATATCACATGCCCTAGAAAGGCAATCTGATCCGTCCAAAACTCGCACTTGCTGAACTTCGCATACAATTGTCTCTCCCTCAGAATCCCTAAGATACGTCTTAGATGTTCTCTATGAGTATTTGCATCTCGGGAATATATCAAGATATCAGAAGACCACGACAAACTAATCTAGATAAGGTTGGAAGATCGAGTTCATCAAAGCCATGAATGCTGCAGGTGCATTCGTCAACCCAAAAGGCATAACTGTAAACTCATAGTGTCCATACCGAGTACGAAAAGCTGTCTTCGGTATTGAATTCTCTGCTATCCTCAACTGCCAGTATCCCGATCGAAGGTCAATCTTTGAAAATACTGTAGCACCCCTTAATTGATCAAGAAAGTCCTCTATCCTCGGTAAGGGATACTTGTTCTTGATTGTGATTTTGTTCAGCTGACGGTAGTCTATGCACAATCGCAAACTACCATCTTTCTTCTTCACAAAAAGCATTGGTGCACCCCAAGGAGAAATACTAGGGCGTATAAAACCCTTCTCGAGTAACTCCTTCAACTGTTTCCTTAACTCCTTCAACTCTAGCGGAGCCATCCTGTAAGGAGCAATTGATATAGGTGTTGCACCTAGTAATGCTTCAATCTCGAAGTCTACCTCTCTACTCGGAGGTAAACTAGGTAAATCATCAAGGAAAACGTTAGGAAATTCTCTGACAACATCCACCTCAGATACTTCGGGGCTAACAATAGCAGAATCTGACACACTAGCCAAATAAGCCTGACACCCTTCCCGAAGTAATCTAAAAGTTATTACTGCAGATATAAGGCAAGTAGGAATATCATTCCTCTCACCGGTGAAAATCACCTCTCTTAACCCATCTATCTCCGTGGTGACTTCCTTTGTATAACAATTAATCAAAGTTATATGAGTGGATGACAAACCCATTACTAACATCACATCAAACTCTCTCAAGAAATCATCCAATGTCAGCACAAGTGGTATACTACGGTCATTAGGGACCGTGTCCCGTCAATTTCTAGTTGCTTCTTCAAGCAAGGATATAACATATTGTACACATCTCTCATTAGCATAGATAAATCCATCTAGAATGGCACAGTGTTCCTCAATCACTCATCCATTACTAATGGATCAGTAGTCTCCTCAAACGACTTTGCCCCTTGACGGCAAATCTTCTGGAAATTCTTGTCCATCTTTTACTAGAATAATACCCGTTTGAGACACTGTTGTGTCTATGGTGGTATAACTTCTCTCAAATATATCAATAAATCAGATATACCAGCCATATCCGATGGTGGTAGTGATATTGGCTAAACTTGCACCATAGGGTGCTCCTGATCAATTCTACCCTGAGCATGTACACACTCAGTCGACCCTTTAGCTGTGCTCCGCCATCTAAAAGAAAAAGAAACTTTCAAAAGCTTTTCAGAAAACTTCCCACAACCCCAAGCCAAGGAATCATATCCCTGCTCTGATACCAACCAAATGTGACACACCTATTTCATTTCTAGTTGATTACCACTTAATTAACCCTGTTTAAAACAATAAGCGGAAAAGCGGAAACCGTAAATTTTTAAAACTTTATCTTACAACCATCTTCACAACATATATACATACTAACATACGTCATAAACTCTGTTTAACAAAACACAACTGTTTAAAACCATGCAAAACATCCTAGGCGGTAGCATCCCATAACAGCCCACCTGATATGACCTCAAATCCAGGTGTTGGGTCCAACGTCCTTGCCTTGATCAGGCCGAGTCTGAGTAGCTGAAAAATATGTGGATATAACAACAATGAGCCACACGCTCAGTAAGGGTATACAAATCGCACTCTCCCAATATATATAAGTATCTAATATCCCGTCCCCA
This sequence comes from Fagopyrum esculentum, assembly GCA_033239045.1. Lineage (NCBI taxonomy): Eukaryota > Viridiplantae > Streptophyta > Magnoliopsida > Caryophyllales > Polygonaceae > Fagopyrum > Fagopyrum esculentum. Next base: position 150,734,593 of record BSUD01000004.1, on the reverse strand, counting down.
AGGGACACTCCATACCCTTCCTCACATTTCCAAGCACACATACATATCCACATTCACATATCATTCCACAACCATTCATATCACATTTCACATAAACATTCAAGCATGTTATCACACATCACATATAAACATATCATCTCATCACATCATAACATGACATATAACATGCTAGACTCGATCGCATCGATGCATAGGTGATAATTAACTAACTAGCTCCAACTGATCGTACGATATATTTTCTCATTGCTTTCGTATTTCTTTCTTTCTTTCTTTCTTTTTTTTCTTTCGGTTGGCCAACCCGATAGCGTCATAGGCCCCCTGTAGATCAGGTAGCGACCTCAGCCATCTGTCCTAAGACCCCCTGTAGATCAGGTCGCGATCTTGGACTATTTTTCTTATCTTGAGGCCCCCTGTAGATCAGGTAGCGACCCCTGGCTGTTTTTCTTATCTCGAGGCCCCCTGTAGATCAGGTAGCGACCTCTGAGGCCCCCTGTAGATCAGGTAGCGACCTCGTCCCCCGGAAACCCGTGCGGGACCCAGTTGGGCTAATTAATCAATTACCATCCTATATTATCACTTCCATATCATAACTCAAATTCATGCTTTCATCATATTCTTTCATCATATTCTTTCCATTATCATCTCATGTACCTCATGCATGCTTTCATAAAAATTATCAATTCATCATCATCGTCGTCTCACTCATACACATATAAGCATGCATACAACCATAACAAACAGATATATACACACAAGCATGCATAAAATCATGGCATATTAAATACATAACATATATTAAGCAAGTGTAATTCATATACACTTACCTCGTAGGTAAGAACAATAAAACCTCGCAAACCAACTATTGAGTCCGTTTTCCACTCGGACTATCTTCCTTTATCGTGCTTGGATACGCTCACAAAGCAACTAAGTTATAGTTAGACCAAAACCTTCAACAACACGTGTTGATAATATCATATTCTTGTATTAAACTTCTCGATTCAAACACCAATTAAATTCATTCATTTGAATTTAATTAACTTATATCCTCCTCTATAATCTCAATTTAATTAATTAACCTTCAATTAATTAATTAAATTTTGTCAGAATAACGTTTTGCCCGCAGGCAATTTTTGAACCCACCTGTAATCAAATCTCATCAAACAAACAACCCACAATCACCAGAATAAAGTAACGAGCATAATGGAATTTCCAATTATCCATTTTGACAAGCCTAAGGTCAATTTAGGCTAAATCGCAATATGAAAAACGAATAAATTCATAACTTATTCGTTACTAACCCGATTGACTATCCGAAGGAAGATTCGGAATCACAACGACGCAGGCTACGCTCGGACACCATCAAATTCACCGGAATCTGAGCGACGGAACCTCCCTAGTATCATATATGCTCGACCAGACCTTCCCTTGCTCGGAAATGTAGAAACTCGGTACCAAAATGAAGAGAATGAAGAGAGGAATCCAAAAACTCAAACGGATTTGAAATCGGATTAGAAACGAAGAGTAGATATGAGTTTGAAGGTTGAGAGAAATCAGAGCTTTTACGAGGAAACGTGAAAGAAAATGAATTAATAAACGATATTTCAGCTATTTATAGCGAAGACGATAATTATCCTTTAGCGGAGTCGATAATTATCCTTTTACCGATCCGAAAGCGGTTTAAGCCCCCTTCTCCAAACTTCTCGAAATTGGAATAATAAATCTGGAATATTGTATGGATAATTATTCCGCAATTGTTTCGAAAAACGCGTATTCCTAAGCCGTCTTTCTTAGCCGTTAAGAAACGAAATAGCGACTCTTTTCGCCATTTTGCCTTTTCATGTTTTTTCATATCTAGGACATGTCCGATGTCCTGATCATTTCTCTCAACTGCATTTTTATTAATTGAAGCTCCCAAATGCTCCAAATAATACCGGGGTGTAATATCATCTAGGAGCTGGTTACCTCGAGAGGTATCTCGTGTTAAAACGGATTGAATTTCCTAAATTACTCGATTAGG
>BSUD01000004.1:150717352-150732566 GCA_033239045.1 Fagopyrum esculentum | reverse complement strand
GTAATGCTCTGCGGAATTTCCCATTCTGTAATAGCCTTGATCTTGGATGGATCAGGTTGTATACCATCTCGTGATATCACATGCCCTAGAAAGGCAATCTGATCCGTCCAAAACTCGCACTTGCTGAACTTCGCATACAATTGTCTCTCCCTCAGAATCCCTAAGATACGTCTTAGATGTTCTCTATGAGTATTTGCATCTCGGGAATATATCAAGATATCAGAAGACCACGACAAACTAATCTAGATAAGGTTGGAAGATCGAGTTCATCAAAGCCATGAATGCTGCAGGTGCATTCGTCAACCCAAAAGGCATAACTGTAAACTCATAGTGTCCATACCGAGTACGAAAAGCTGTCTTCGGTATTGAATTCTCTGCTATCCTCAACTGCCAGTATCCCGATCGAAGGTCAATCTTTGAAAATACTGTAGCACCCCTTAACTGATCAAGAAAGTCCTCTATCCTCGGTAAGGGATACTTGTTCTTGATTGTGATTTTGTTCAGCTGACGGTAGTCTATGCACAATCGCAAACTACCATCTTTCTTCTTCACAAAAAGCATTGGTGCACCCCAAGGAGAAATACTAGGGCGTATAAAACCCTTCTCGAGTAACTCCTTCAACTGTTTCCTTAACTCCTTCAACTCTAGCGGAGCCATCCTGTAAGGAGCAATTGATATAGGTGTTGCACCTAGTAATGCTTCAATCTCGAAGTCTACCTCTCTACTCGGAGGTAAACTAGGTAAATCATCAAGGAAAACGTTAGGAAATTCTCTGACAACATCCACCTCAGATACTTCGGGGCTAACAATAGCAGAATCTGACACACTAGCCAAATAAGCCTGACACCCTTCCCGAAGTAATCTAAAAGTTGTTACTGCAGATATGAGGCAAGTAGGAATATCATTCCTCTCACCGGTGAAAATCACCTCTCTTAACCCATCTATCTCCGTGGTGACTTCCTTTGTATAACAATTAATCAAAGTTATATGAGTGGATGACAAACCCATTACTAACATCACATCAAACTCTCTCAAGAAATCATCCAATGTCAGCACAAGTGGTATACTACGGTCATTAGGGACCGTGTCCCGTCAATTTCTAGTTGCTTCTTCAAGCAAGGATATAACATATTGTACACATCTCTCATTAGCATAGATAAATCCATCTAGAATGGCACAGTGTTCCTCAATCACTCATCCATTACTAATGGATCAGTAGTCACCTCAAACGACTTTGCCCCTTGACGGCAAATCTTCTCAAAATTCTTGTCCATCTTTACTAGAATAATACCCGCTTGAGACATTGTTGTGTCTATGGTGGTATAACTTCTCTCAGATATATCACTAAATCAAATATATCAGCCATATCCAATGTGGTAGTGATATTGGCTGAACTAGCACCTTAGGGTGCTCCTGATCATTTATACCCTGAGCATGTACACACTCAGTTGACCCTTTGGCTGTGCTCCGCCATCTAAAAGAAATAGAAACTTTCAAAAGCTTTTCAGAAAACTTCCCACAACCCAAGCCAAGGAATCATATCCCTGCTCTGATACCAACCAAATGTGACCCACCTATTTCATTTCTAGTTGATTACCAGTTAATTAACCCTGTTTAAAGCAATAAGCGGAAAAGCGGAAAACGTTAAATTTTAAAACTTTATCTTACAACCATCTTCACGACATATATACATACTAACATACGTCATAAAACCCTGTTTAACAAAAACACAACTGTTTTAAAACCACACAAAACATCCTAGGCGGTAGCATCCCATAACATCCCACCTGATATGATCTCAAATCCAAGTGTTGGGTCCAACGTCCTTGCCTTGATCAGGCCGAGTCTGAGTAGCTGAAAAATATGTGGATATAACAACAATGAGCCACACGCTCAGTAAGGGTATACAAATCGCACTCTCCCAATATATATAAGTATCTAATATCCCTTCCCAAAGGACACTCTATACCCTTCCTCATATTTCAAAGCACGCATACATATCCACATTCACATATAATTCCACCACCATTCATATCACATTTCACATAAACATTCAAGCATGAAATCACACATCACATATAATTCCCCAACCATTCATATCACATTTCACATAAACATTTAAGCATGTTATCACACATCACATATAAACATATCATCTCATATAAGCATCTCATATCATACCATCACATATAAATAATCTTAACATAACATATAACATGCTAGACTCGATCGCATCGATGCATAGGTGATAATTAACTAACTAGCTCCAACTGATCGTACGATATATTTTCTCATTGCTTTCGTATTTCTTTCTTTCTTTCTTTCTTTTTTCTTTCGGTTGGCCAACCCGATAGCGTCATAGGCCCCCTGTAGATCAGGTAGCGACCTCAGCCATCTGTCCTAAGACCCCCTGTAGATCAGGTCGCGATCTTGGACTATTTTTCTTATCTTGAGGCCCCCTGTAGATCAGGTAGCGACCCCTGGCTGTTTTTCTTATCTCGAGGCCCCCTGTAGATCAGGTAGCGACCTCTGAGGCCCCCTGTAGATCAGGTAGCGACCTCGTCCCCCGGAAACCCGTGCGGGACCCAGTTGGGCTAATTAATCAATTACCATCCTATATTATCACTGTCATATCATAACTCAATTTCATGCTTTCATCATATTCTTTCAACATATTCTTTCCACTATCATCTCATGTACCTCATGCATGCTTTCATAAGGAATATCAAGTCATCATCATCGTCTCACTCATATACATATAAGCATGCATACAATCATAACAAACATATATATACATTCAAGCATGCATAAAACATACCATATTAAATACATAACATATATTAAGCAAGTGTAATTCATATACACTTACCTCGCAGGTAAGAACAATAAAACCTCGCAAACCAACTATTGAGTCCGTTTCCCACTCGGACTATCCTCCTTTCTCGTATTTGGATACGCTCACAAAGAAGTAAGCTATAATTAAACCGAACCCTTCAACAACACCTGTTGAGAATATCATATTCCTTGTATTAAATTTCTAACCAAATGTGACCCACCTATTTCATTTCTAGTTGATTACTAGTTAATTAACCCTGTTAAAACAATAAGCGGAAAAGCGGAAAACGTAAATTTTTAAAACTTTATCTTACAACCATATTCACAACATATATACATACTAACATACGTCATAAACTCCGTTTAACCAAAACACAACTGTTTCAAAACCATGCAAAACATCCTAGGCGGTAGCATCCCATAACAGCCCACCTGATATGATCTCAAATCCAGGTGTTGGGTCCAATGTCCTTGCCTTGATCAGGCCGAGTCTGAGTAGCTGAAAAATATGTGGATATAACAACAATGAGCCACACGCTCAGTAAGGGTATACAAATCGCACTCTCCCAATATATATAAGTATCTAATATCCCGTCCCAAAGGACACTCCATACCCTTCCTCACATTTCCAAGCACACATACATATACACATTCACATATCATTCCACAACCATTCATATCACATTTCACATAAATATTCAAGCATGTTATCACACATCACATATAATTCCACAACCATTCATATCACATTTCACATAAACATTCAAGCATGTTATCACACATCACGTATAAACTTATCATCTCATATAAGCATCTCATATCATACCATCACATAATAATAATCATAACATAACATATAGCATGCTAGACTCGATCGCATCGATGCATAGGTGATAATTAACTAACTAGCTCCAACTGATCGTACGATATATTTTCTCATTGCTTTCGTATTTCTTTCTTTCTTTCTTTCTTTTTTCTTTCGGTTGGCCAACCCGATAGCGTCATAGGCCCCCTGTAGATCAGGTAGCGACCTCAGCCATCTGTCCTAAGACCCCCTGTAGATCAGGTCGCGATCTTGGACTATTTTTCTTATCTTGAGGCCCCTTGTAGATCAGGTAGCGACCCCTGGCTGTTTTTCTTATCTCGAGGCCCCCTGTAGATCAGGTAGCGACCTCTGAGGCCCCCTGTAGATCAGGTAGCGACCTCGTCCCCCGGAAACCCGTGCGGGACCCAGTTGGGCTAATTAATCAATTACCATCCTATATTATCACTTTCATATCATAACTCAATTTCATGCTTTCATCATATTCTTCCATCACATTCTTTCCACTATGATCTCATGTACCTCATGCATGCTTTCATAAAGAATATCAATTCATCATCATCGTCGTCTCACTCATATACATATAAGCATGCATACAACCATAACAAACAGATATATACACACAAGCATGCATAAAATCATGGCATATTAAATACATAACATATATTAAGCAAGTGTAATTCATATACACTTACCTCGCAGGTAAGAACAATAAAACCTCGCAAACCAACTATTGAGTCCGTTTCCCACTCGGACTATCCTCCTTTATCGTGCTTGGATACGCTCACAAAGACTAAGCTATAGTTAACCAAAACCTTCAACAACACCTGTTGAGAATATCATATTCCTTGTATTAAATTTCTCGCTTCAAACACCAGTTAAATTCATTCCTTTGAATTAATTAGCTTATAGCATTTTCTACAATTCCCAATTTAATTAATTAACCTTTAATTAATTAATTAAATTTCGCCAGAACAACGTTTTGCCCGCAGGCAATTTCTGAACCCACATGTCATCAAATCTTATCAAACAAACAGCCCATAATCACCAGAATAATGTAACGAGCATAATGGAATTTCCAATTATCCATTTTGGCAAGCCTAAGGTCAATTTAGGCTAAATCGCAATACGGAAAACGAATAAATTCATAACTTATTCGTTACTAACCCGATTGACGATCCGAAAGAAGATTCGGAATCACAACGACGCAGGCTACGCTCGGACACCGTCAAATTCACCGGAATCTGAGCGACGGAACCTCCCTAGTACCATATATGCTCGACCAGGCCTTCTCTTGCGCGGAAATGTAGAAACTCGGTACCAAAATGAAGAGAATGAAGAGAGGAATCCAAAAACTCAAACGGATTTGAAATCGGATTAGAAACGGAGAGTAGATCTGAGTTTGAAGGTTGAGAGAAATCAGAGCTTTTACGAGGAAACGTGAAAGAAAATGAATTAATAAACGATATTTCAGCTATTTATAGCGAAGACGATAATTATCCTTTAGCGGAGTCGATAATTATCCTTTTACCGATCCGAAAGCGGTTTAAGCCCCCTTCTCCAAACTTCTCGAAATTGGAATAATAAATCTGGAATATTGTACGGATAATTATTCCGCAATTGTTTCGAAAAACGTGTATTCCTAAGCCGTCTTTCTTAGGCGCTAAGAAACGAAATAGCGACTCTTTTGGCCGTTTTGCCTTTCTATGTTTTTTCATATCTAGGACATGTCCGATATCCTGATCATTTTTCTCAACTGCATTTTTATTAATTGAAGCTCCCAAATGCTCCAAATAACACCGGGTTATAATATCATCTAGGAGCAAGTTACCTCGAGAGGTATCTCGTGTTAAAACGGATTTAATTCCTTAAAATTCTCGATTAGGTCATCTTCGATTTTTGACTGTTACAAATATCTCCCACTTTAAGAAATTTCGTCCCGAAATTTAAGAAAGGACGTAGAACCAAACTCGTAGATATTTCAAAAGGATGCACAACCGGATCACAATTTCTCGAGGTTCTTACTCAAAAAGATAGGGGTATTTCGCTCTCATATCTCGCTCGGTCTCCCATGTAGCCTCTCGAGCTGAATGATGTCCCCATCTGACCTTCACCATCGGAATCTCCTTGTTTCTCAATATTCGAACTTGCCTGCCTAAAACCTCAACTGGTTCTTCTGGGTAGGACAAGTTCTCAGATACTTCTATCTCAGGTTCGGGAATGATATGACTAGGATCTGACCTATACCTCCGTAGCACCGATACATGAAAGACGTCATGCAATCTTGATAACTCTGGTGGTAACACCAACCTATACGCAAGTGGTCCAATCTTCTCTAAGATCTCATATGGACCAATGTATCTCGGTGCTAACTTCCCATGCCTACCAAATCTCATAACTCCCCTCCAAGGATATACCTTCAAAAACACTCTATCGCCTATCTCATATGTCATCTCTCGTCTATGGCGATCAAAGTAGCTCTTCTGACGATCTTGTGCTGCCTTCAAGCAGTGCTTTACTACTTGTACTTTCTCTATTGTCTGTTGTACAAGTTCAGGACCCTCTATCTGTCGCATGCCCTCAAAATCCCAACATACAGGTGTGCGACACTTCCTTCCATACAAGGCCTCGTAAGGGGCCATACCAATACTTGAATGGAAACTGTTATTATACGCAAATTCGAGCAATGGCAGGTTAGAATCCCAGTTACCTTTAAGCTCCAAAACACAAGATCTCAACATCTCCTCCAAGGTCTGAATCGTTCTCTCTGATTGTCCGTCTGTCTGAGGATGAAATGCCGTACTGAAATGCAATCTTGTTCCTAAGGCAGTTTGCAGACTTCCCCAGAAATGCGAGGTAAACCTCGGATCTCTATCGGATACAATCGATACAGGGACTCCGTGCAGTCGAACAATCTCTCTCACATACAACTCTGCCAGCTCATCCAAGGAGTTATCTTGTCTCATCGGTAAGAAGTGGGCAGATTTCGTCAATCTGTCTACAATCACCCATACCGTGTCATTCTTTCTGAAAGTCCTAGGAAGTCCAACCACAAAATCCATTGTAATCCGCTCCCACTTCCACTCAGGAACTGATAAAGATTGTAATTTTCCTGCTGGTGCTTGGTGTTCAGCTTTCACTTGCTGGCACACTAGACATCGAGCTACAAAATCACCTACCTCTCGTCTCATCCTGGGCCACCAATAGATCTTCCTCAGGTCATTAAACATCTTCGTACTCCCAGGATGCATGGAATACCTCGAGGAGTGTGCCTCTTCAAGTAGCTTCTTCTTTAACTCCTCAATGTTGGGCACGCATATCCGTGTACCTCTGTATAACACTCCCTGATCAGACAACTGGAAGTGTGTAGTGGTAGCATCTCCCACTTTAGCTTTCAACTTCTTCAGTGTAGCATCCTCATCTTGTCTAGTTGAAATCTCATCGAGAATCAACGGTCTAACCTGAATGTTCGCTATCAACTCGGATCCTCTTACATCCATCTCTACTCTCATAACTCTGAGAGCTAATAGATGCTCAACTTTGTAGTTGACCTTACCACCTTGGTCACTGCTCTTTCTGCTGAGAGCGTCAGCTACCACATTCGCCTTTCCTGGATGGTACTCTATAGTGCAATCATAATCCTTGAGTAACTCCATCCATCTTCTCTGCCTCAGATTCAGATCCCTTTGAGTGGGAATATACTTCAGGCTTTTATGGTCGGTAAACACCGGAAATGTATCACCATAAAGATAGTGCCTCCAGGTCTTAAGAGCATGAACTATAGCAGCAAGCTCTAGGTCGTGTGTAGGGTAGTTCTGCTCATGAGGTCTCAACTGTCTAGATGTATAAGCTATTACCTTCCCTTCCTGCATTAGAACTCCTCCTAAGCCACTCCCCGATGCGTCGGTGTAAACCACAAAGTTACCCTTATCTGAGGGTACAACCAGAATAGGGAACGTAGTCAATCTTTTCTTAAGTTCTTCAAAGCTCTCTTGACAACTGTTATCCCATATAAACTGCTGATTCTTCTTTAGCAAGTTAGTCAATGGACGCGCGATAATCGAAAAGTTCTTTACAAACCTCCTGTAATAACCCGCAAGTCCTAAGAAGCTGCGAATCTCTGTAATGCTCTGCGGAATTTCCCATTCTGTAATAGCCTTGATCTTGGATGGATCAGGTTGTATACCATCTCGTGATATCACATGCCCTAGAAAGGCAATCTGATCCGTCCAAAACTCGCACTTGCTGAACTTCGCATACAATTGTCTCTCCCTCAGAATCCCTAAGATACGTCTTAGATGTTCTCTATGAGTATTTGCATCTCGGGAATATATCAAGATATCAGAAGACCACGACAAACTAATCTAGATAAGGTTGGAAGATCGAGTTCATCAAAGCCATGAATGCTGCAGGTGCATTCGTCAACCCAAAAGGCATAACTGTAAACTCATAGTGTCCATACCGAGTACGAAAAGCTGTCTTCGGTATTGAATTCTCTGCTATCCTCAACTGCCAGTATCCCGATCGAAGGTCAATCTTTGAAAATACTGTAGCACCCCTTAATTGATCAAGAAAGTCCTCTATCCTCGGTAAGGGATACTTGTTCTTGATTGTGATTTTGTTCAGCTGACGGTAGTCTATGCACAATCGCAAACTACCATCTTTCTTCTTCACAAAAAGCATTGGTGCACCCCAAGGAGAAATACTAGGGCGTATAAAACCCTTCTCGAGTAACTCCTTCAACTGTTTCCTTAACTCCTTCAACTCTAGCGGAGCCATCCTGTAAGGAGCAATTGATATAGGTGTTGCACCTAGTAATGCTTCAATCTCGAAGTCTACCTCTCTACTCGGAGGTAAACTAGGTAAATCATCAAGGAAAACGTTAGGAAATTCTCTGACAACATCCACCTCAGATACTTCGGGGCTAACAATAGCAGAATCTGACACACTAGCCAAATAAGCCTGACACCCTTCCCGAAGTAATCTAAAAGTTATTACTGCAGATATAAGGCAAGTAGGAATATCATTCCTCTCACCGGTGAAAATCACCTCTCTTAACCCATCTATCTCCGTGGTGACTTCCTTTGTATAACAATTAATCAAAGTTATATGAGTGGATGACAAACCCATTACTAACATCACATCAAACTCTCTCAAGAAATCATCCAATGTCAGCACAAGTGGTATACTACGGTCATTAGGGACCGTGTCCCGTCAATTTCTAGTTGCTTCTTCAAGCAAGGATATAACATATTGTACACATCTCTCATTAGCATAGATAAATCCATCTAGAATGGCACAGTGTTCCTCAATCACTCATCCATTACTAATGGATCAGTAGTCTCCTCAAACGACTTTGCCCCTTGACGGCAAATCTTCTCAAAATTCTTGTCCATCTTTACTAGAATAATACCCGCTTGAGACATTGTTGTGTCTATGGTGGTATAACTTCTCTCAGATATATCACTAAATCAAATATATCAGCCATATCCAATGTGGTAGTGATATTGGCTGAACTAGCACCTTAGGGTGCTCCTGATCATTTATACCCTGAGCATGTACACACTCAGTTGACCCTTTGGCTGTGCTCCGCCATCTAAAAGAAATAGAAACTTTCAAAAGCTTTTCAGAAAACTTCCCACAACCCAAGCCAAGGAATCATATCCCTGCTCTGATACCAACCAAATGTGACCCACCTATTTCATTTCTAGTTGATTACCAGTTAATTAACCCTGTTTAAAGCAATAAGCGGAAAAGCGGAAAAGCGGAAAACGTTAAATTTTAAAACTTTATCTTACAACCATCTTCACGACATATATACATACTAACATACGTCATAAAACCCTGTTTAACAAAAACACAACTGTTTTAAAACCACACAAAACATCCTAGGCGGTAGCATCCCATAACAGCCCACCTGATATGATCTCAAATCCAAGTGTTGGGTCCAACGTCCTTGCCTTGATCAGGCCGAGTCTGAGTAGCTGAAAAATATGTGGATATAACAACAATGAGCCACACGCTCAGTAAGGGTATACAAATCGCACTCTCCCAATATATATAAGTATCTAATATCCCTTCCCCAAAGGACACTCTATACCCTTCCTCATATTTCAAAGCACGCATACATATCCACATTCACATATAATTCCACCACCATTCATATCACATTTCACATAAACATTCAAGCATGAAATCACACATCACATATAATTCCCCAACCATTCATATCACATTTCACATAAACATTTAAGCATGTTATCACACATCACATATAAACATATCATCTCATATAAGCATCTCATATCATACCATCACATATAAATAATCTTAACATAACATATAACATGCTAGACTCGATCGCATCGATGCATAGGTGATAATTAACTAACTAGCTCCAACTGATCGTACGATATATTTTCTCATTGCTTTCGTATTTCTTTCTTTCTTTCTTTCTTTTTTCTTTCGGTTGGCCAACCCGATAGCGTCATAGGCCCCCTGTAGATCAGGTAGCGACCTCAGCCATCTGTCCTAAGACCCCCTGTAGATCAGGTCGCGATCTTGGACTATTTTTCTTATCTTGAGGCCCCCTGTAGATCAGGTAGCGACCCCTGGCTGTTTTTCTTATCTCGAGGCCCCCTGTAGATCAGGTAGCGACCTCTGAGGCCCCCTGTAGATCAGGTAGCGACCTCGTCCCCCGGAAACCCGTGCGGGACCCAGTTGGGCTAATTAATCAATTACCATCCTATATTATCACTTTCATATCATAACTCAATTTCATGCTTTCATCATATTCTTCCATCACATTCTTTCCACTATGATCTCATGTACCTCATGCATGCTTTCATAAAGAATATCAATTCATCATCATCGTCGTCTCACTCATATACATATAAGCATGCATACAACCATAACAAACAGATATATACACACAAGCATGCATAAAATCATGGCATATTAAATACATAACATATATTAAGCAAGTGTAATTCATATACACTTACCTCGCAGGTAAGAACAATAAAACCTCGCAAACCAACTATTGAGTCCGTTTCCCACTCGGACTATCCTCCTTTATCGTGCTTGGATACGCTCACAAAGACTAAGCTATAGTTAACCAAAACCTTCAACAACACCTGTTGAGAATATCATATTCCTTGTATTAAATTTCTCGCTTCAAACACCAGTTAAATTCATTCCTTTGAATTAATTAGCTTATAGCATTTTCTACAATTCCCAATTTAATTAATTAACCTTTAATTAATTAATTAAATTTCGCCAGAACAACGTTTTGCCCGCAGGCAATTTCTGAACCCACATGTCATCAAATCTTATCAAACAAACAGCCCATAATCACCAGAATAATGTAACGAGCATAATGGAATTTCCAATTATCCATTTTGGCAAGCCTAAGGTCAATTTAGGCTAAATCGCAATACGGAAAACGAATAAATTCATAACTTATTCGTTACTAACCCGATTGACGATCCGAAAGAAGATTCGGAATCACAACGACGCAGGCTACGCTCGGACACCGTCAAATTCACCGGAATCTGAGCGACGGAACCTCCCTAGTACCATATATGCTCGACCAGGCCTTCTCTTGCGCGGAAATGTAGAAACTCGGTACCAAAATGAAGAGAATGAAGAGAGGAATCCAAAAACTCAAACGGATTTGAAATCGGATTAGAAACGGAGAGTAGATCTGAGTTTGAAGGTTGAGAGAAATCAGAGCTTTTACGAGGAAACGTGAAAGAAAATGAATTAATAAACGATTTACAGCTATTTATAGCGAACACGATAATTATCCTTTAGCGGAGTCGATAATTATCCTTTTACCGATCCGAAAGCGGTTTAAGCCCCCTTCTCCAAACGAATAAATTCATAACTTATTCGTTACTAACCCGATTGACGATCCGAAAGAAGATTCGGAATCACAACGACGCAGGCTACGCTCGGACACCATCAAATTCACCGGAATCTGAGCGACGGAACCTCCCTAGTATCATATATGCTCGACCAGACCTTCCCTTGCTCGGAAATGCAGAAACTCGGTACCAAAATGAAGAGAATGAAGAGAGGAATCCAAAAACTCAAACGGATTTGAAATCGGATTAGAAACGGAGAGTAGATCTGAGTTTGAAGGTTGAGAGAAATCAGAGCTTTTACGAGGAAACGTGAAAGAAAATGAATTAATAAACGATATTTCAGCTATTTATAGCGAAGACGATAATTATCCTTTAGCGGAGTCGATAATTATCCTTTTACCGATCCGAAAGCGGTTTAAGCCCCCTTCTCCAAACTTCTCGAAATTGGAATAATAAATCTGGAATATTGTATGGATAATTATTCCGCAATTGTTTCGAAAAACGCGTATTCCTAAGCCGTCTTTCTTAGCCGTTAAGAAACGAAATAGCGACTCTTTTCGCCATTTTGCCTTTTCATGTTTTTTCATATCTAGGACATGTCCGATGTCCTGATCATTTCTCTCAACTGCATTTTTATTAATTGAAGCTCCCAAATGCTCCAAATAATACCGGGGTGTAATATCATCTAGGAGCTGGTTACCTCGAGAGGTATCTCGTGTTAAAACGGATTGAATTTCCTAAATTACTCGATTAGGCCATCTTCGATTTTTGACTGTTACAAATATCTCCCACTTTAAGAAATTTCGTCCCGAAATTTAAGAAAGGACGTAGAACCAAACTCGTAGATGTATCAAAAGGATGCACAACCGGATCACAATTTCTCGAGGTTTTTACTTAAAAAGGTAGGGGTATTTCGCTTTCATATCTCGTTCGGTCTCCCATGTAGCCTCTCGAGCTGAATGATGTCCCCATCTGACCTTCACCATCGGAATCTCCTTGTTTCTCAATCTTCGAACTTGTTTGCCTAAAACCTCAACTGGTTCTTCTGGGTAGGACAAGTTCTCAGATACTTCTATCTCAGGTTCGGGAATGATATGACTAGGATCTGACCTATACCTCCATAGCACCGATACGTGAAAGACGTCATGTAATCTTGATAACTCAGGTGGTAACGCCAATCTATACGCAAGTGGTCCGGTCTTCTCTAAGATCTCATATGGACCAATGTATCTCGGTGCTAACTTTCCATGCCTACCAAATCTCATAACTCCCCTCCAAGGATATACCTTCAAAAACACTCTCTCGCCTATCTCATATGTCATCTCTCGTCTATGGCGATCAAAGTAGCTCTTCTGACGATCTTGTGCTGCCTTCAAGCAGTGCTTTACTACTTGTACTTTCTCTATTGTCTGTTGTACAAGTTCAGGACCCTCTATCTGTCGCATGCCCTCAAAATCCCAACATACAGGTGTGCGACACTTCCTTCCATACAAGGCCTCGTAAGGGGCCATACCAATACTTGAATGGAAACTGTTATTATACGCAAATTCGAGCAATGGCAGGTTAGAATCCCAGTTACCTTTAAGCTCCAAAACACAAGATCTCAACATCTCCTCCAAGGTCTGAATCGTTCTCTCTGATTGTCCGTCTGTCTGAGGATGAAATGCCGTACTGAAATGCAATCTTGTTCCTAAGGCAGTTTGCAGACTTCCCCAGAAATGCGAGGTAAACCTCGGATCTCTATCGGATACAATCGATACAGGGACTCCGTGCAGTCGAACAATCTCTCTCACATACAACTTTGCCAGCTCATCCAAGGAGTTATCTTGTCTCATCGGTAAGAAGTGGGCAGATTTCGTCAATCTGTCTACAATCACCCATACCGTGTCATTCTTTCTGAAAGTCCTAGGAAGTCCAACCACAAAATCCATTGTAATCCGCTCCCACTTCCACTCAGGAACTGATAAAGATTGTAATTTTCCTGCTGGTGCTTGGTGTTCAGCTTTCACTTGCTGGCACACTAGACATCGAGCTACAAAATCACCTACCTCTCGTCTCATCCTGGGCCACCAATAGATCTTCCTCAGGTCATTAAACATCTTCGTACTCCCAGGATGCATGGAATACCTCGAGGAGTGTGCCTCTTCAAGTAGCTTCTTCTTTAACTCCTCAATGTTGGGCACGCATATCCGTGTACCTCTGTATAACACTCCCTGATCAGACAACTGGAAGTGTGTAGTGGTAGCATCTCCCACTTTAGCTTTCAACTTCTTCAGTGTAGCATCCTCATCTTGTCTAGTTGAAATCTCATCGAGAATCAACGGTCTAACCTGAATGTTCGCTATCAACTCGGATCCTCTTACATCCATCTCTACTCTCATAACTCTGAGAGCTAATAGATGCTCAACTTTGTAGTTGACCTTACCACCTTGGTCACTGCTCTTTCTGCTGAGAGCGTCAGCTACCACATTCGCCTTTCCTGGATGGTACTCTATAGTGCAATCATAATCCTTGAGTAACTCCATCCATCTTCTCTGCCTCAGATTCAGATCCCTTTGAGTGGGAATATACTTCAGGCTTTTATGGTCGGTAAACACCGGAAATGTATCACCATAAAGATAGTGCCTCCAGGTCTTAAGAGCATGAACTATAGCAGCAAGCTCTAGGTCGTGTGTAGGGTAGTTCTGCTCATGAGGTCTCAACTGTCTAGATGTATAAGCTATTACCTTCCCTTCCTGCATTAGAACTCCTCCTAAGCCACTCCCCGATGCGTCGGTGTAAACCACAAAGTTACCCTTATCTGAGGGTACAACCAGAATAGGGAACGTAGTCAATCTTTTCTTAAGTTCTTCAAAGCTCTCTTGACAACTGTTATCCCATATAAACTGCTGATTCTTCTTTAGCAAGTTAGTCAATGGACGCGCGATAATCGAAAAGTTCTTTACAAACCTCCTGTAATAACCCGCAAGTCCTAAGAAGCTGCGAATCTCTGTAATGCTCTGCGGAATTTCCCATTCTGTAATAGCCTTGATCTTGGATGGATCAGGTTGTATACCATCTCGTGATATCACATGCCCTAGAAAGGCAATCTGATCCGTCCAAAACTCGCACTTGCTGAACTTCGCATACAATTGTCTCTCCCTCAGAATCCCTAAGATACGTCTTAGATGTTCTCTATGAGTATTTGCATCTCGGGAATATATCAAGATATCAGAAGACCACGACAAACTAATCTAGATAAGGTTGGAAGATCGAGTTCATCAAAGCCATGAATGCTGCAGGTGCATTCGTCAACCCAAAAGGCATAACTGTAAACTCATAGTGTCCATACCGAGTACGAAAAGCTGTCTTCGGTATTGAATTCTCTGCTATCCTCAACTGCCAGTATCCCGATCGAAGGTCAATCTTTGAAAATACTGTAGCACCCCTTAATTGATCAAGAAAGTCCTCTATCCTCGGTAAGGGATACTTGTTCTTGATTGTGATTTTGTTCAGCTGACGGTAGTCTATGCACAATCGCAAACTACCATCTTTCTTCTTCACAAAAAGCATTGGTGCACCCCAAGGAGAAATACTAGGGCGTATAAAACCCTTCTCGAGTAACTCCTTCAACTGTTTCCTTAACTCCTTCAACTCTAGCGGAGCCATCCTGTAAGGAGCAATTGATATAGGTGTTGCACCTGGTAAT
>BSUD01000004.1:150686968-150716832 GCA_033239045.1 Fagopyrum esculentum | reverse complement strand
GCCCCAAGGAGAAATACTAGGGCGTATAAAACCCTTCTCGAGTAACTCCTTCAACTGTTTCCTTAACTCCTTCAACTCTAGCGGAGCCATCCTGTAAGGAGCAATTGATATAGGTGTTGCACCTAGTAATGCTTCAATCTCGAAGTCTACCTCTCTACTCGGAGGTAAACTAGGTAAATCATCAAGGAAAACGTTAGGAAATTCTCTGACAACATCCACCTCAGATACTTCGGGGCTAACAATAGCAGAATCTGACACACTAGCCAAATAAGCCTGACACCCTTCCCGAAGTAATCTAAAAGTTATTACTGCAGATATAAGGCAAGTAGGAATATCATTCCTCTCACCGGTGAAAATCACCTCTCTTAACCCATCTATCTCCGTGGTGACTTCCTTTGTATAACAATTAATCAAAGTTATATGAGTGGATGACAAACCCATTACTAACATCACATCAAACTCTCTCAAGAAATCATCCAATGTCAGCACAAGTGGTATACTACGGTCATTAGGGACCGTGTCCCGTCAATTTCTAGTTGCTTCTTCAAGCAAGGATATAACATATTGTACACATCTCTCATTAGCATAGATAAATCCATCTAGAATGGCACAGTGTTCCTCAATCACTCATCCATTACTAATGGATCAGTAGTCTCCTCAAACGACTTTGCCCCTTGACGGCAAATCTTCTCAAAATTCTTGTCCATCTTTACTAGAATAATACCCGCTTGAGACATTGTTGTGTCTATGGTGGTATAACTTCTCTCAGATATATCACTAAATCAAATATATCAGCCATATCCAATGTGGTAGTGATATTGGCTGAACTAGCACCTTAGGGTGCTCCTGATCATTTATACCCTGAGCATGTACACACTCAGTTGACCCTTTGGCTGTGCTCCGCCATCTAAAAGAAATAGAAACTTTCAAAAGCTTTTCAGAAAACTTCCCACAACCCAAGCCAAGGAATCATATCCCTGCTCTGATACCAACCAAATGTGACCCACCTATTTCATTTCTAGTTGATTACCAGTTAATTAACCCTGTTTAAAGCAATAAGCGGAAAAGCGGAAAACGTTAAATTTTAAAACTTTATCTTACAACCATCTTCACGACATATATACATACTAACATACGTCATAAAACCCTGTTTAACAAAAACACAACTGTTTTAAAACCACACAAAACATCCTAGGCGGTAGCATCCCATAACAGCCCACCTGATATGATCTCAAATCCAAGTGTTGGGTCCAACGTCCTTGCCTTGATCAGGCCGAGTCTGAGTAGCTGAAAAATATGTGGATATAACAACAATGAGCCACACGCTCAGTAAGGGTATACAAATCGCACTCTCCCAATATATATAAGTATCTAATATCCCTTCCCCAAAGGACACTCTATACCCTTCCTCATATTTCAAAGCACGCATACATATCCACATTCACATATAATTCCACCACCATTCATATCACATTTCACATAAACATTCAAGCATGTTATCACACATCACATATAAACATATCATCTCATATAAGCATCTCATATCATACCATCACATATAAATAATCTTAACATAACATATAACATGCTAGACTCGATCGCATCGATGCATAGGTGATAATTAACTAACTAGCTCCAACTGATCGTACGATATATTTTCTCATTGCTTTCGTATTTCTTTCTTTCTTTCTTTCTTTTTTCTTTCGGTTGGCCAACCCGATAGCGTCATAGGCCCCCTGTAGATCAGGTAGCGACCTCAGCCATCTGTCCTAAGACCCCCTGTAGATCAGGTCGCGATCTTGGACTATTTTTCTTATCTTGAGGCCCCCTGTAGATCAGGTAGCGACCCCTGGCTGTTTTTCTTATCTCGAGGCCCCCTGTAGATCAGGTAGCGACCTCTGAGGCCCCCTGTAGATCAGGTAGCGACCTCGTCCCCCGGAAACCCGTGCGGGACCCAGTTGGGCTAATTAATCAATTACCATCCTATATTATCACTTTCATATCATAACTCAATTTCATGCTTTCATCATATTCTTCCATCACATTCTTTCCACTATGATCTCATGTACCTCATGCATGCTTTCATAAAGAATATCAATTCATCATCATCGTCGTCTCACTCATATACATATAAGCATGCATACAACCATAACAAACAGATATATACACACAAGCATGCATAAAATCATGGCATATTAAATACATAACATATATTAAGCAAGTGTAATTCATATACACTTACCTCGCAGGTAAGAACAATAAAACCTCGCAAACCAACTATTGAGTCCGTTTCCCACTCGGACTATCCTCCTTTATCGTGCTTGGATACGCTCACAAAGACTAAGCTATAGTTAACCAAAACCTTCAACAACACCTGTTGAGAATATCATATTCCTTGTATTAAATTTCTCGCTTCAAACACCAGTTAAATTCATTCCTTTGAATTAATTAGCTTATAGCATTTTCTACAATTCCCAATTTAATTAATTAACCTTTAATTAATTAATTAAATTTCGCCAGAACAACGTTTTGCCCGCAGGAAATTTCTGAACCCACATGTCATCAAATCTTATCAAACAAACAGCCCATAATCACCAGAATAATGTAACGAGCATAATGGAATTTCCAATTATCCATTTTGGCAAGCCTAAGGTCAATTTAGGCTAAATCGCAATACGGAAAACGAATAAATTCATAACTTATTCGTTACTAACCCGATTGACGATCCGAAAGAAGATTCGGAATCACAACGACGCAGGCTACGCTCGGACACCGTCAAATTCACCGGAATCTGAGCGACGGAACCTCCCTAGTACCATATATGCTCGACCAGGCCTTCTCTTGCGCGGAAATGTAGAAACTCGGTACCAAAATGAAGAGAATGAAGAGAGGAATCCAAAAACTCAAACGGATTTGAAATCGGATTAGAAACGGAGAGTAGATCTGAGTTTGAAGGTTGAGAGAAATCAGAGCTTTTACGAGGAAACGTGAAAGAAAATGAATTAATAAACAATATTTCAGCTATTTATAGCGAAGACGATAATTATCCTTTAGCGGAGTCGATAATTATCCTTTTACCGATCCGAAAGCGGTTTAAGCCCCCTTCTCCAAACTTCTCGAAATTGGAATAATAAATCTGGAATATTGTATGGATAATTATTCCGCAATTGTTTCGAAAAACGCGTATTCCTAAGCCGTCTTTCTTAGCCGTTAAGAAACGAAATAGCGACTCTTTTCGCCATTTTGCCTTTTCATGTTTTTTCATATCTAGGACATGTCCGATGTCCTGATCATTTCTCTCAACTGCATTTTTATTAATTGAAGCTCCCAAATGCTCCAAATAATACCGGGGTGTAATATCATCTAGGAGCTGGTTACCTCGAGAGGTATCTCGTGTTAAAACGGATTGAATTTCCTAAATTACTCGATTAGGTCATCTTCGATTTTTGACTGTTACAAGAAAGATATCTTCCCATAAAAATAGGTAAAATATATGATTCTGCATATCTCCTTCCTTCCAGAAGCCAAGCCCAAAAATATAAGATCACTTTCCAAATTTAAAAGATCTCTTCCAAGAATAAAATATTCTCGCCGCGTCCTAGGTGTTCGCCTCGGTCGAGTCGGCGTCTCTGGATCACCTCGGTCGAGATGAATCTCTGGTCAACCGAGGTGAGTCACAACTGAATGTGAAATCTCTCAAAACTGGTCCAAAGTAAATCTTTAATCCATGGCTATGCTCCCTGGATGTAGCTCCAAATGACTCATGACTCCTTTTGCTCCTTTTTGATGCAAAACGTACCATATTACCTGCAATTACAACGAAACTAGGTGTAGACCTCGATTCTCGCAAAGGTAGATGAAATGGTAGTAAAATCACATAACACATACAAACATGCAGATTATGAAAGATAAAACGTCCAAACAAACCCCAAAATATAGACTATAATTCATGCTATCAAAATACCCCATACTTAGCCCTTGCTTGTCCCCAAGCAAGTTCCTCATATAAAAGACAAGATAGAATGGATTATAAGTCAAGAAAATCAATGAAAAGTCTTTCCAAAACATTTTATGGCGTGCAACTATCATAGATCACTCTAAGAGAATACTTCGTGGAATTAAAAACTTAATATGATCAAAACATTTTATAAATATAAGAAAGTTGTTCATCTTTGCATAAAATCATAGAATGCATAATAAATCATAATTATCAAAATTAATCATGTATAATCCAGTTTAAACCGCTAAGTCAATCAACAAGCTCAAGGTCTCAAGGGCTTCCCAAAAGAAAAGGTCAAGAAACGTGAAGGGTAGGGATGTATGTAAGGTAATGTGGTGCTAGAATCCGGGAAAAGGATGAACTTCACTTTCACTTCAACTTGCAACATCTTCCACCAATAAGCTTTGCTTATCTCACACTTTTCCTTTTTTTCCCTTTTTTTTTTACTTTACTTTTTGGGATGCATGGACAGAGGTGCACAATAACCGAAGCCTAGGAAATCTACAATCATCAATTTCTCGAGATGCATCAAACCCTTGATGCACATACCATGACCCGTTAGGAATATCGCTCAATCCGACTTTGGCAAGACACAAACACCCGGCTATGTGAATGGTGCCGAGTTACTCATCATCAAGATTGACTTCCCCAAACCTAGAATTACTTTCTAACACTTCACTTCCAGCCCACTCTTCAACTTAAACTTGCTTTCGCCACTTCGCTTGCTTCCAAATTCCCGGATAGGTAAAGGGAGGCAAAATGTATATGAGGGGCTAAGCATGATCAAGAAGAAGAAGAAGAAGGGAATGAATTGCCTTGGTCTTTCCAAGAAGAAAGTGAGAGAACTTAACCTGCGGTGTCAACCTTCAAATTCAACATAATTTGGATAAAAACAAAGTATTAAACATGCTAATAATTTCAAACAAAGCATTTAGCAACTTAAACATATTATAAAACCTTTCAAACACATAAAGAATTTAAAACCAGTTAGTAAACAAGATCTTCACTGAGATCATATCCAGATAGGTAACACAAAATTGTTTTCAAAACTTTCTGTTACGCACCTCGGTCGAGGTGTTCTTGGTTCAACCGAGGTAAAACACCTCGTTTCGCCAGAATCTCCCCGGTCGAGATCAAAAAATTTTTTTTTTTTTTAAAAAACATTTTTTTTTTTCGGTTTCGACGTTTTTCTCAATCAAATAACCTGTAGGTATGCATGTAATATCAGATAATCATAAAAGGGCTACTGAAGCATAAATATGAAAATATACGATAAATAAAATACATCAAAAGGTAGTCGAATAAATACATCACGTAGTCATGTAACAACAAATACCCCATACTTGAGACACACTGTCCCAGTGGGTATAATAAAGGTCTAAACAAAAGAGAACTCACCGGATAAAAGCCGAACTGCATAAAAATATAATAATAAAACCCTGCAGCTCCTCAGTAGTCTCGATCCGGTGGTGGTGCATAAGGATACTGAGTCGGATCGTAAGGATGGCCCATTATCCGCTCGAACTGCAGCTGAGCCATGATGTGCTGATGATGCTGCCGCTCCTGCATCTCGCGGATGTCCAGCGAAAGTGCAGCATATGAGTCGATAACCTGATCCGTCAGGTCATCGATCCGTCGGTGTGCAGCTCTATCCCTCACTCCACGCCTCCTGCGTCTAGCAGGTCTGACTGGGGAAGTCTCAGCTGGTGCCGGCTCAGTGTCCTCCTCATCATCTAAATCTATAATAGGTGGCGCGCTCATCCCAGCTGTATATGTCCATGTGTCCATCGGGACGCCACCTCCTCTCTCATCTATTGTATCATCATCATCGTCGTCCTCATCCTCAGCCTCCTCCTCAGCCTCAGCAGGGGTAGCTGCTTGTTAGCATGAAATATTGTGATATTTTAGGCACGTTTTATAATCGTATTTGATTCATATTGATAGTCTTTGATTAAGCTTTATGCATATATGAGCTAGTATTGCCTATATTGTCGATATGGATGTCTACACGAGTTCTATGTTGATTATAGGTGATTTGGAGCTATTTCCGAACGAAATCGAGCAAAGGGAAGTTGAGTTGATGTACCTCTAGATTAAGGACACCTTTTGGAAGCAATATGGAGTATTAGATTGAGGAATGCACGAATGAAGGCAAGAATCACGGTTTTACCCTAAATTACGGCCGTAGATTGTGATGCAGAATTCGATGTTCATTCCAGGGGATATTACGGCCGTGGAAGTTACCCGTGTTTGTCTCCACGCCTCAAAATTACGGTCGTGGAATGTTCCACGACCGTGATCTTGGTGAATCCTTTCGCCACGTTTCGAAGCCATGATCTTTTGAAGATCGGGCCGGGCCGACATTTTGCCCTGCATTATAAAAAGGACGGATGAAGCAAGATTCCGTCATCTCGCTACCTAGCTTACGACCTTTCAACCCTAAGTTTAGCGGCAAAAACGCAAGCTTAGGAACGCACAAACCCTCATTCTTGGAGGTGATTTTGGGGAGATCTCATTGAAGATCAAAGTTCGGAATTGAAGAATTGCTGCTAGCGATCGTTGCGTTTGTGCAAGATCAAGGTTCTCGGAGGATTTTGCAAGAAGGATTCTCTTCTTGCTTAGGTTTGATTTAGGATCGGATTGACATCCCGTTTCCTTTCTTTCCTAAGATTGTGATTGCTTATTCCTATTTGAATCCCTTGATAAACACTTGTTCTTGATTGTGATTCTGAGATTCTTTTGAAGATTATTGATAGTTCTTGAAAGTTTCCATCTTTTATCTTTTAAATCTTGAATTAATATCAAATGACTGTTATTGGCTAAAAACCCTTAACAATTCTAAGGTGAAGGGTTGATAGTTGTGGCTTAGATGATGATAGATCGATCGCAAACAGATTAGACCCTGAGAGTTAGAGAATTGTCGCCGACAACCCTAAATTACGGGCTGTTCTTGAGTTCCACGGCCGTGGAATCTCAAGATCCAACCGTAATTTCCCTGAGTTTACGAGCTTGCTTTTACCTTAATCCAAAGTTAAAGATTTGCTTTAGCTTAGTTTAGACTTGTCTTTTCTAGGTGGTAGTGAAGCCTCAACAACCTCTACCTCGATTGTGAGTCTCAACAACCTCAATCGGATAAGTTAGTCTTGACCTTTAGATTATAGGTTTGGGTATTTGATGCTAATCCTTGTCTTTAGAACCCCTCTATATTGAGCCTCAACAACCTGTATAGGAGGTATCTTTTAGGTGAGTTACATAAGATTTTTGGAACCTCAACCGTACGATTACCTTACACTAGTATACCTTTGCATATCTCTACTCTGTCTTTATATCAATAGTATATCTTGAATCTGTTGCCACAACTGAATACCCGGATCTTTAGGATTGTTGTTTTCCCAATATTTGCAAAACTCCCATATTTACTGTTTGATAACCTGAAATCGAATTTGTTCCCACCCAAATTCCTGTGTTCGATACTCTGGAATTCTTGCTTAGCTACCTCGATCCGTACACTGCGGGTTCGCTGCTTGATTCTAGTTTTATAAATTTAAAGCTTATTTGCACACACCTCTAGGGGCGAACAAGTTTTTGGCGCCGTTGCCGGGGATTTGGTTTCGGCCGAATTCGGTAACCGGTTGTCAAGCTTGGGAGCTTGCTCTCGTTATTTGATTCTTCTTGAGTGCATGCGCAGGTCTAGGAACACCGAAGATCTCTTACCTCTTGATCAAGAACTAGAGAAAACCTTGAGACAAAGACGCAAAGAAAAGAAGATGGCTCAAGAAAACGAAAGCGATCTTCAAACTAAGTTGGCGGAGAAGGAAGCTCAACTCCGATGGAATGAGAATCTCCTCCAGGATGAGATGGATCGTCATCAAACTCAAGTTAACGGTCTACAAGACATGATCGTCCAAATGAAGATAAAGATGAGCGATCTTGAAGATAAGGTGGGCAAGAAGTCCTCGAGAAGAAGGACAAGATCTAGAAGAAGAAGCCACTCATCCGCTGATGATAGTGATTCTTCCATGCCCCCGCTAGAAGAGATTGATCCCACGATCAATATAAATCCTTTCAATCAACAAGGAGCTGCTAACCGCCGCATTCCACCTAGGAATGCGAGGGTCGAACGTGTGGATAATGAGCCAAGAACTCTTGGCCAGCGGATGGATCCAACACAAAAACCACGCCGCTTGGGTGTGAACTTTGATGCTGAAGATGTACAAGGGTTTAGTTTCAACCCTCTAGTTATCACTCTTGTTCGCCAAAGCCAGTTTGGCGGTACAAGCGCTGAATCTCCACACCAACACTTGCAAAACTTTGAGTGTATGATGGAGACAATGAGACCAAAGAGCGCCACTACCAACAGCTATAAGCTCAAACCTTTCTTTTTCTCTTTGAAAGGGAAAGCGCTATCTTGGTACCAAGCTCTTCCTAGTGGGAAGCTAGAAACGTGGGAAGACCTCTCCGCAGAGTTTCTCACCAAGTTCTTTCCGCCCTCCAAAACGGCGGAACTTAGAGGTAAGATTAATGCTTTTTCTATGAGACCTAACGAAAGTTTATTTCAATCTTGGGAAAGGTTTCAGGATTTGCTCTTGGATTGCCCTCATCATGGTATATCCAAGCTTGCCCTGCTGGAAATTTACTACAAAGGGTTAGATGCGGGAACGCAATTCAACCTTCAATCCCTCTCATGCGGAACGTTCATGGACATGAGAGAAGATGACGCTTGGGACTTCATTGAGAAGCAAGCAAGAGTCATAGAGAAGTATTCCCACCGGAAAGTGGAGGGAAATCGTGTGGAGCAAGGAGCGAAGCTCACACATGAAGCTCAAAATCAGATTTTCTCCCTCAACAATGAGATCAAAGAGTTGAAGGAGACTATCAAGACCAACTTCCCAAAGCAACAAGAGAAGGATGTTGGCTATTTGGGCAACAACAATGGCGGTGACAACACCAACCGTAACAACAATAACCGGAACAATAACCGGAACAACAATTGGAATGGAAACAACAACCGGAATAACAACAATTGGAACAACAATCGTGGTTCGAACAACAACAATTGGCGCTCCAATCAACAAAATTCCGGTAACTCCTATCCTTCCAATTCCAATTCACTAACTCCACCCTCTTCTTCCTCTACTCCTTTGAAAAGCCAGGGGCAATCATCAAATGGAGGAAATAATGCGGGAAAGGAAAAGCCGGATCCCATGTTGGAAACGATCTTGGGAAAGCTTCAAGGGTTGGAGAACCGCATCATCAAGGTTGATGATCAAATTTCTAAGGTTGACAAAGCTCAAAAGGTTTTGGAAAATCAAATGTTCAGCCATGCGGAGGAAGTTCCTAGGAATCAAGGGAAACTTCCAGGAAAGACGGAGGACAACCCTAAAGGAAGGGTAATGGCGATTACAACTAGGAGCGGAGTGACTACCACCGATCCGCAGCCTACGTTTGTTGAAGTCCCCGTAGAGAAAGGCAAAGAAAAGGGGAAGGAGAAGGAGGACGTCTATGTTCCACCTCCAGCTTTCAAACCTCCCCTACCATTCCCTCAATCTAGAGCGCGAGCGCGCCTAGACAAGCAATTCGGTAAGTTCATAGAACTCATGAGCAAACTGCATATTAATATACCTTTCATTGATGCTATTGTAGGTATGCCGGCTTATGGCAAGTTCTTGAAGGAGCTCCTCTCTAACAAGAGGAAGCTAGAAGATTTTGGAGAGGTCAAGATGAGTTCGGATTCTTCGGACCTCATCAAAACCATGAAGGAGAAAATGCCCCCAAAGCTGAAAGATCCGGGGTCATTTTGCATTCCCATAGGAGTGGGAGAGGTCACATACGACGCTTTATGTGACTTGGGAGCAAGTGTGAGCATCATACCACTTGCGTTGTGCAGGAAGATCGGTTTAGGCGACCCTAAACCAGTGAAGATGACGTTATACATGGCGGATCGATCCATTACTCGTCCCGTCGGCATTGTAGAGGACGTCCCTGTCAAGCTAGGCAAGTTCTTTGTCCCCATTGATTTTGTTGTGCTTGACATTCCTGCAGATAGTCCGGTCCCGATCATACTCGGAAGACCGTTTCTTGCAACTTCCGGCTGCATGGTCGATTGCAAGAATGGGAGACTCGCCTTTGACATTGGGGAGGAGAGAGTAGAGTTCGTTCTTTCCACTCTAGTGAAGGAACCAATCTTTGATGAGGATATTTACAATGTCCAAAACAAAGAAGGTTTATCTGGGGAGGAGGTAAGTGCGATTCTCTTTAACGATCCTTTGCAAAAGGTTATTACTATGAGTCTAACCGATGTAGGAGAAGAAGAAGAGTGCAAAGAAGAAATTGAAGCCTTAGAAGCACAAGAAGAGATGCATGAAGTAGAGTTTGAGAAACTCCACGATGAGGCTGAGAATACAAGATTCCACGGCCATACTCTGTATTCCACGGCCGTGGATTCCACAACCAAATTCGACCTCCATTCCAGAGGATATTACGGCCGTGGAAAACCAGAGGAAACCGTGATTTTGACCGTGGAAAATGGTGATCAGCACACTTCTTCAACTTCTCCTAATTCTTCTCCAAACCATTCAACATCCTTAGAAACTTCTAAGGAAACATCGGAAGCTCCTCAAGGATCATTGGAAGCTCCGAAAGCGATGGAACTTAAACCACTTCCTACTCATCTAAGGTACGCTTTTCTTGGATCTAATTCCACCTTCCCGGTTATCGTTAGTTCCGAATTAAGCATAGATGAACATGAACAGCTCATGATTGTCCTTAGGAAACATAGAAAAGCCATAGGCTATACTATTGAGGACTTAGTAGGAATTAAACCCTCCCTATGCATGCATAAGATACTAATGGAGGAGGACTTTAGAACTTCAAGACAACCTCAAAGGCGGTTGAATCCGACCATGAAGGAGGTTGTCAAGAAGGAAATTCTTAAACTTCTTGATGCAGGTATCATCTATCCTATCTCCGATAGCAAGTGGGTGAGCCCGGTTCAAGTAGTTCCGAAGAAGGGAGGAATGACGGTCATCACCAATAAGAACAACGAACTCATTCCTACCCGAACTGTAACTGGATGGCGAATGTGCATAGACTACCGCAAGCTCAACAACGCAACGCGGAAGGATCACTTTCCATTGCCATTCATCGACCAAATGCTTGAAAGGTTAGCACAACATTCATACTTTTGCTACCTTGACGGTTATAGTGGTTTCTTTCAGATCCCGATACATCCGGATGATCAAGAGAAGACCACATTCACGTGCCCTTGGGGTACGTTCGCTTATAGGAGAATGCCGTTCGGGCTTTGCAACGCCCCAGCCACCTTTCAACGGTGCATGATGGCCATCTTCTCCGAATACGTAGAGGAAATCATGGAAGTCTTCATGGACGACTTCTCCGTTTACGGTTCCTCTTTTAACGATTGTCTTTCTAACCTTTCTCTTGTTTTGCAAAGATGTGAAGACACTAACCTAGTTCTTAATTGGGAGAAGTGTCAATTCATGGTTAAGGAAGGAATCGTTTTAGGTCATTTAGTCTCTAGTAGAGGGATAGAGGTAGACAAGGCTAAAATAGAGACCATAGAGAAACTCCCTCCCCAGTTTCGGTGAAGGGAATAAGAAGTTTCCTAGGACATGCTGGATTCTATAGACGTTTCATTCAGGATTTTTCTAAGATATCAAAACCTCTCACTAATCTATTGATGAAGGATGCGGTTTTTGAGTTTTCGCAGGAATGTCTAGATGCGTTCAACACCATCCGGCAAGCTCTAATTTCAGCACCCATTATCCAACCACCGGATTGGACTCTCCCTTTCGAGATTATGTGCGATGCTAGTGACGTAGCCATTGGAGCTGTTCTTGGGCAACGAAAGGAAGGACGAACCCATGCCATATACTACGCTAGCAAGACGCTAGACGAAGCCCAGCTCAACTACACCACTACGGAAAAGGAATTTCTAGCCATTGTCTACGCTATTGACAAGTTTCGCTCTTATCTTGTAGGTGCAAAGGTGATTGTCTACACGGACCATGCTGCGATCCGGTACCTCCTTGCAAAGAAGGATGCAAAGCCAAGGCTGATTAGATGGATTCTTCTCCTACAAGAATTCGATCTTGAGATCCGCGACAAGAAAGGCTCGGAAAATTCTGTTGCGGATCATTTGAGTCGTCTAACACATCTAGAGGACGACCATTTACCCATTGATGACTCCTTTCCGGACGAACACCTACACATCATAGAGGAGTGCATCAAGGTAATCTCCAAGGGTGACGAACCATGATTTGCTGATTTCGTTAACTATTTGGTTTGCCAGGAAATACCACCCGGACTATCATATGCGCAAAGAAAGAAGTTCTTCAAGGACGTCCGGGAATACCATTGGAACGAGCCTCTTCTCTTCAAGAGAGGTCCGGATGGCATCATTCGGCGATGTGTGCCGGAAGATGAGATGCAAAGTGTCATCCGTCATTGTCATTCACTACCTTGTGGAGGACACGCTAGTTCGAACAAAACTAGCACAAAGGTATTGCAATCCGGATTTTATTGGCCTACTTTATTTAAAGATGTGCAATCCTTTGTTTCCTGTTGCGATGCTTGTCAAAGAACAGGCAATATCTCTAGAAGGAACGAGATGCCCCTCAACAACATCCAAGAGGTGGAGATTTTTGACGTTTGGGGAGTCGATTTCATGGGACCATTCCCTTCTTCTTGTGGGAACCAATACATACTATTGGCGGTAGACTACGTTTCTAGATGGGTAGAAGCCATTGCCTCTCCCACAAATGATGCCATGGTGGTGGTTAAGTTCTTCAACAAGACCATCTTTCCGCGATTCGGGACGCCAAGGACGATCATTAGTGATGGGGGTTCTCACTTCATAGCCCGTCGCTTTGAAGCTCTTCTACCCAAGTATGGGGTTACTCACAAGATCGCCACCCCTTACCATCCACAAACGAGTGGACAAGTTGAGATCTCAAATAGGGAGATCAAGGGAATTCTAGAGAAGACGGTTTCGAGGACTAGGAAAGATTGGTCCTTGAAACTAGATGATGCGTTATGGGCATACCGGACCGCATACAAGACTCCCATAGGAACCACACCATACAACCTTGTGTATGGGAAGTCTTGTCACTTGCCGGTAGAGCTAGAGCACAAGGCGTTTTGGGCTATCAAGTGGCTGAATTTCAGCATGAAAGAAGCGGGAGAGAAGCGTCTTCTAGACATCAACGAGCTGGATGAACTCCGTTTGAACGCCTATGAAAACGCTAAGATCTACAAGGAAAGAGCAAAGCGTTGGCATGATAAGCATATCATTCCAAAGGACTTCCAAGAAGGAGATCAAGTTCTCCTCTTCAATTCGAGACTTCGCCTCTTTCCAGGTAAGTTAAAATCTCGTTGGACTGGACCTTTTCTAATTAAGCGCATTTTCCCCCATGGTGCAGTTGAAGTATGGGGTGAAGCTAGCGGAAGTTTTAAGGTGAACGGTCAACGGCTCAAGAAGTACTCACCGGAACTCCAAGCTGAGGAGTTTGCACCTACCGCACTCGAATAAGTGCGAGTTTGGTCTAGCTACGGACCTTAAACAAAGCGCTTCTTGGGAGGCAACCCAAGGTATTGCATTTTCGTTTCTGTTTTCGATTCATAGTTTAGTTTAGAATAGACGTTTCGGTTTTATTTTGCCTCGATTCCTTCCGGTATGTTCGTGTTTTTGGTTGTAGGATCGATGGAAAAGGAGAAAGGAGGGATAATGTCGAAGAGAAGTGACGAAATTTGGACTTTGAAGCTTTACAGAGAGTTCCACGGTCTAAATTACGGTCGTCATTGCTACAGTGGCCGTAATTCTCAAAGGCCTGTGAAAAATCACCAAAATTACGGGTCCGTACATTTCCACGGCCGTGGAATGCCCCGACAGACCGTGATTTTTGAAATTTTGCCTGCGAGTATAAAAGCCACACTTCACCACAAAAACACCACAAAAACCCCCAATTTCCACGCCCTAAACGCCGAAATCGCACAGCTCATCCCAATCCTTCATTCTCTAATCGTTTTTAACGATTCTTCTTCCTAAACTGAAGCAAATCCAACCAAGAACAAGATCCAAGCAACAAATCGCGTGGAAAACGATCAACAAACCCGCATTTTGGATTTCTCAATCCGAAAAAGAGGTTTTTGCTCTCTTCTTGATTCTAGTCGTTTTTGTTCGTTTTTGTTAGAGATTATTAGGAAGAACTGATTGAGATTGGAAGAAATTAGATTAGGACTGCTTGTTGTGGTGTTTGATTGCTGATTTGCTGAGAATTGAGAATTACTGTGTCGAATCACGGTCTGCATAGGTTCCACGGCCGTGGTTTTGGGAAGAACAGACCGTAATTTTCAACAGAATGGATTTTGTGAGGAGAGTTTCGGGAAGGATTAAGGAAAAGAAAGGGGAGCAGAATAAGAAGAGAAAGGGTAACCCTTCCACATCTAGGGCACCACCACCCTCATCTCCCTCACCTTCACCTCCATCTTCACCTCCATCCTCACCACCTCACCCTAGCATCCCGATCATACACGAAAACCACCAAGCTGCATTTGAGAGGATCGAGAAGAGGGCAGTAATTGGCCCTAGATACTTGTTGTTGGAGGATCTACATCCTCTCAACATTGTAGATGACCTCACATGGCTCTTGGATAGAGCCGGTTTACTTGTCTTCACGAACATTCGTGAAGACGCTTATGAGGAGATCACCCGAGAGGTTGTGACGTCTTTTGAGCACAGCCATGTTGATAGGACTGTCTCCTTCCGTCTCATGAACAGAGACTACCAGTTGAGCATTGTCGAGTTCGGGACCATCTTTGGGTTCCATGAGACCTACAACGGTCGACTCCCTAGGAACGTGTCCGCTAAGGACTTTTGGGAGGATGTGGCTATGATCTATGCCGACGAGGACCGTTGGCATCCAGCTGATACCAAGGCCAAATTGATGTACCATTTGGCCTTGAAGATAGCTCACCGTGTCCTTTCGGAGTGTCTCTTTCCTAGGACGGAGACGCCCCAAAAGATTAAGACGGATGAGCTATTCCTTCTCTACGCTATGCTTCATGGATGCCGCGCCGATTGTGCTACCCTTTTAGCGGCAACTATGAGCAAATTGAAGAACAAATCAAGAGGGAACATTGGATATGGTGGGATAGTGACCCACATAGCTAGGACTTTTGGAGTGGACTTCTCGGCTTGCACACGTATACCGGCAGTTCCATTAGGGCTACACGCTTTCATGGTTAGGGGACTCATCTTCCCCACACATAGAGGTCCGCCTTATGCGGGTATGCCCTGGGAGAGTAGGACAGGCAGGGGTATTGAGTGGCTGCCGAAGTATTCCATTGTGGCGGGACGCCACAACTGGAAGGAGACGTTCGCTGCGATGCATGCGAACAGGCTTGTAGCTCCCCCTTACGTTCCACCGCCGGTTGTAGATGAGGAGGATATGGGAGAGCCGTATGAGAGTGGTGGAGGAGCAGAGCAGGAGTTCGGCTCGTTTCCGGATCAGTCGGATCAGCAGGATGTACCTAGACGCTCTCCGCGTCCGGCTAGAGCTCCAGGCTCGTCATCTCGCCGCGCTAGCGTGAGCGAGAGGCCCACGTGGATGACTACACCTCCCACCTGGTACGAGACACCCCCTCCTTGGTCCACGACGCAGCCAGCAGCACCACCGCCACCACCACCACAGCCAGCACCAGCAGATGCTCCCGGATGGTATGATCGCGCTCCGGGATGGTATGAGAGGATGCCGGAGTGGGCTACCGGACTTTCAGAGAGAGTCGGAGCATTAGAGATCCGGGCAGACGCGAGAGATGGACGTTTGGACGACCTCGACCACATGATGAGGGACGTCTACCGCCAGCAGTTTGGGCGGTACTATGACCCGAGTTTCTCTCCATTTCCACCTCCACCGGCACCGCAGTGATCGATGACCGGGCTGCTCGTTTTAGACATCCCCGCCACCATTTGTGAGTTTCTTTTTACTTTCTTTCTTTTGTTCTTTCTTGTGAACATTAGGGACAATGTTCGTCCTAAGTATGAGGTGGGATGTACTAAATGTTTGTAATAACTCTACTCTATATGTTGCTTCTATTCCGAGACTATTATTGCATGTTCATCATATGTCACACGTTTCATTCTTGCATTGCATGAAAAAGAACTTTAAAAACCCATAAAAATTGAAAATTTTTGAAAAATTTGATGCTTCTAATGAATTGAGATGAATTCTATGATAAACACCACTTGTGAATTAAGTTGATAACAATTGCATGCTTGAAAGGATAGTAATTCGAAAAGAAATTGAATGAATAAATTTTACCTCTTTTGCAAGTTTTATAATGTGAAAATGTTACCTAAATCATGTAAGAAATCGAAGTTGAAATCACATTATAAGTTCTTATGCTTCTTTTTGAAATGATTAAGGCAATTCCATACTTTCTTTCTTCTTTTCTTTGATCATCTAACTCCTCATTGAAATATTAGCCTCCCTTACCCATCCGGGAACTTGGAAAGTGAATGAGAAAAAGGCATGTTTGATGTGGGAGGGCCATGAGAGCATATAATTGCAATCAATTAAATAGAAAGAATTTATAGGTTTGGGGAAGTCAATCATGACGATGAGTAACTCGGCACCATTCACATAGCCGGGTGTTTGTGTCTTGCCAAAGTCGGATTGAGCGATATTCCTAGCGGATTATGGTATGTGCGCTAAGGGTTTGAGGCATCTCGCAAAAATGAGAAACGCCAATCTCCTAGGCTTCGGTTTTTGTGCACCTCTATCCATAACTCCAAAAGTAAAGTCGAAAAATGAAAAGTAAGAGCGAAGCTCTAAGTGAAGAGTTGCGGAAACCGCAAAAGAAGAAGAAGGTAGTTGTCCACTTTCCCGGATTTACGCACCACTCTCCCTTAAAGTTTTCCCTCCCCTTCCATACTCTAGACCTTTTCCTTTGAAAGTCCTTAAGATCAAAAGAATGTTATATGGCTTGGTGATCTAAATTGAAGTTCTTATGATTGATTTTGATAATGTTCGAAGGTTATAATGCTTGCTTGGAAGTTGAATTGTTTCATGAGCTTTCTTTACCTCTTACTCTCTAATTGAGTGTGCGAAAGTTTGAAAACGATTGAAGCAAGGTTTGAGAATGATCTATTCTTTAGAAGTCACTTTCATCCAAAAAGAAGGTACACATATTTCATCCTAACTCTTGTTTAAAGCTTTTTGAAAGACCTTGCTTAGGGACAAGCAAGTGTTAAGTATGGGGTTATTTGTTAGCATGAAATATTGTGATATTTTAGGCACGTTTTATAATCGTATTTGATTCATATTGATAGTCTTTGATGGAGCTTTATGCATATATGAGCTAGTATTACCTATATTGTCGATATGGATGTCTACACGAGTTCTATGTTGATTATAGGTGATTTGGAGCTATTTCCGAACGAAATCGAGCGAAGGAGAGTTGAGTTGATGTACTTCTAGATCAAGGACACCTTTTGGAAGCAATTTGAAGTATTAGATTGAGGAATGCACGAATGAAGGCAAAAATCACGGTTTGACCCTAGATTACGGCCGTGGATTGTGATGCAGAATTCGATGTTCATTCCAGGGAATATTACGGCCGTGGAAGCTACCCGTATTTGTTTCCACGCCTCAGAATTACGGTCGTGGAATCTTCCACGACCGTGATCTTGGCGAATCCTTTCGCCACGTTTCGAAGCCATGATCTTTTGAAGATCGGGCCGGGCCGACGTTTTGCCCTGCATTATAAAAAGGACGGATGAAGCAAGATTCCGTCACCTCGCCTTACCTCGTTATCGAGCTTACGACCCTTCAAACCCTAAGTTTAGCGGCAAGAACGCAAGCTTAGCAACACACAAACCTTCATTCTTGGAGGTGCTTTTGGGAGATCTCATTGAAGATCAAAGTTCGTGATTGGAGAATTGCTGTTAGCGATCTTTGCGTTGAGGAAGATCGAAGTTCTTGGAGGATTTTGCAAGAAAACTACTTTTCTTGCTTAGGTTTGATTTAGGATCGGATTGACATCCCGTTTCCTTTCTTTCCTAAGATTGTGATTGTTTATTCCGAATTGAAGAACAAATCGAGAGGGAACATTGGGTACGGTGGGATAGTGACCCACATAGCTAGGGCTTTTGGAGTGGATTTCTCAGCTTGCACACGTATACCGGCAGTTCCATTAGGGCTACACGCTTTCATGGTTAGGGGACTCATCTTCCCCACACATAGAGGTCCGCCTTACGCGGGCATGCCCTGGGAGAGTAGGACCGGCAGGGGTATTGAGTGGCTGCCGGAGTATTCCATTGTGGCAGGACGCCACAACTGGAAGGAGACGTTCGCTGCGATGCATGCGAACAGGCTTGTAGCTCCCCCTTACGTTCCACCACCAGTTGTAGATGAGGAGGATATGGGAGAGCCGTATGAGAGTGGTGCAGGAGCAGAGCAGGAGTTCGGCTCGTTTCCGGATCAGCCGGATCAGCAGGATGTACCTAGACGCTCTCCGCGTCCGACTGGAGCTTCAGGCTCGTCATCTCGCCGCGCTAGCGTGAGCGAGAGACCCACGTGGATGACTACACCTCCCACCTGGTACGAGACACCTCCTCCTTGGTCCACTACGCAGGCAGCAGCACCACCACCACCACCAGCAGCAGCACCAGCAGACGCTCCCGGATGGTATGATCGCGCTCCGGGATGGTATGAGAGGATGCCGGAGTGGGCTACCGGACTTTCAGAGAGAGTCGGAGCATTAGAGATCCGGGCGGACGCTAGAGATGGACGTTTAGACGACCTCGACCACATGATGAGGGACGTCTACCGCCAGCAGTTTGGGCGGTACTATGACCCGAGTTTCTCTCCATTCCCACCTCCACCGGCACCGCAGTGATTGATGACCGGACTTGCTCGTTTTAGACATCCCCGCCGCCATTTGTGAGTTTTCTTTTCTTTTCTTTCTTTTGTTCTTTCTTGTGAACATTAGGGACAATGTTCGTCCTAAGTATGGGGTGGGATGTACTAAATGTTTGTAATAACTCTACTCTATATGTTGCTTCTATTCCGAGACTATTATTGCATGTTCATCATATGTCACACGTTTCATTCTTGCATTGCATGAAAAAGAACTTTAAAAACCCATAAAAATTGAAAATTTTTGATATCTTAGATGCTTCTAATGAATTGAGATGAATTCTATGATAAACACTACTTGTGAATTAAGTTGATAACAATTGCATGCTTGAAAGGATAGTAATTCGAAAAGAAATTGAATGAATAAATTTTACCTCTTTTGCAAGTTTTATAATGTGAAAATGTTACCTAAATCATGTAAGAAATCGAAGTTGAAATCACATTATAAGTTCCTATACTTCTTGTTGAAATGATTAAGGCAATTCGATACTTTCTTTCTTCTTTTCTTTGATCATCTAACTCCTCATTGAAATATTAGCCTCCCTTACCCATCCGGGAACTTGGAAAGTGAATGAGAAAAAGGCATGTTTGATGTGGGAGGGCCATGAGAGCATATAATTGCAATCAATTGAATAGAAAGAATTTATAGGTTTGGGGAAGTCAATCATGACGATGAGTAACTCGGCACCATTCACATAGCCGGGTGTTTGTGTCTTGCCAAAGTCGGATTGAGCGATATTCCTAGCGGATTATGGTATGTGCGCTAAGGGTTTGAGGCATCTCGCAAAAATGAGAAACGCCAATCTCCTAGGCTTCGGTTTTTGTGCACCTCTATCCATAACTCCAAAAGTAAAGTCGAAAAATGAAAAGTAAGAGCGAAGCTCTAAGTGAAGAGTTGCGGAAATCGCAAAAGAAGAAGAAGGTAGTAGTCCATTTTCCCGGATTTATGCACCACTCTCCCTTAAAGTTTCCCTTCCCTTCCATACTCTAGACCTTTTTCTTTGAAAGTCCTTAAGATCAAAAGAATGTTATATGGCTTGGTGATCTAAATTGAAGTTCTTATGATTGATTTTGATAATGTTTGAAGGTTATAATGCTTGTTTGGAAGTTAAATTGTTTCATGAGCTTTCTTTACCTCTTACTCTCTAATTAAGTGTGTGAAAGTTTGAAAACGATTGAAGCAAGGTTTGAGAATGATCT
The DNA here is from genome assembly GCA_033239045.1 of Fagopyrum esculentum. NCBI lineage: Eukaryota > Viridiplantae > Streptophyta > Magnoliopsida > Caryophyllales > Polygonaceae > Fagopyrum > Fagopyrum esculentum. The sequence continues at coordinate 150,696,693 of BSUD01000004.1, read as the reverse complement.
ATTCTTTAGAAGTCACTTTCATCCAAAAGAAGGTACACATATTTCATCCTAACTCTTGTTTAAAGCTTTTTGAAAGACCTTGCTTAGGGACAAGCAAGTGTTAAGTATGGGGTTATTTGTTAGCATGAAATATTGTGATATTTTAGGCACGTTTTATAATCGCATTTGATTCATATTGATAGTCTTTGATGGAGCTTTATGCATATATGAGCTAGTATTGCCTATATTAGCGATATGGATGTCTACACGAGTTCTATGTTGATTATAGGTAATTTGGAGCTATTTCCGAACGAAATCGAGCGAAGGAGAGTTGAGTTGATGTACCTCTAGATCGAGGACACCTTTTGGAAGCAATTTGGAGTATTAGATTGAGGAATGCACGAATGAAGGCAAAAATCACGGTTTGACCCAAGATTACGGCCGTGGATTGTGATGCAGAATTCGATGTTCATTCCAGGGGATATTACGGCCGTGGAAGCTATCCGTATTTGTTTCCACGCCTCAGAATTACGGTCGTGGAATCTTCCACGACCGTGATCTTGGCGAATCCCTTCGCCACGTTTCGAAGCCATGATCTTTTGAAGATCGGGCCGGGCCGACGCTTTGCCCTGCATTATAAAAAGGACGGATGAGGCAAGATTCCGTCATCTCGCTACACCTCGCTTTACCCCGCTACCTAGCTTACGACTTTTCAAAACCCTAAGTTGGGCGGCAAGAACGGAGCTTAGCAAGAAAAAAACCTTCATTCTTGGAGGTGATTTCTGGGGGGATCTTATTGAAGATCAAAGTTCGTGATTGGAAGATTGTGGTGAGCGTCCTTCGCGTTGAGGAAGATCGAAGTTCTTGGAGGATTTTGCAAGAAATCTTCTCTTCTTGCTTAGGTTCGATTTAGGATCGGATTGACATCCCGTTTCCTTTCTTTCCTAAGATTGTTATTGATTGTTTGATTTGAATCTCTTGACAAACACTTGTTTTCGATTGTGATTTTGAGATTCGTCTGAAAGGTTATTGAAGGTTCTTGAAAGTTTCCATCTTCTATCTTATAAATCTTGAATTGATTTCAAATGGCTGTTATTGGCTAAAAACTCTTAACAATTCTAAGGTGAAGGGTTGATAGTTGTGGCATAGATGATGATAGATCGATCGCAAACAGATTAGACCCTGAGAGTTAGAGAAGTGTCGCCGACAACCCTAAATTACGGGTTGTTCTTGAGTTCCACGGCCGTGGAACCTCAAGATCCAACCGTAATTTCCATGAGTTTACGAGCCTTGCTTTTACCTTAATCCAAAATTAAAGATTTGCTTTAGCTTAGTTTAGACTTGTCTTTTCTAGGTGGTAGTGAAGCCTCAACAACCTCTACCTCGATTGTGAGCCTCAACAACCTCAATCGGATAAGTTAGTCTTGACCTTTAGATTATAGGTTTGGGTATTTGATACTAATCCTTGCTTTAAGAACCTCTTTATATTGAGCCTCAACAACCTGTATAAGGAGTATCTTTTAGGTGAGTTACATAAGGTTTTTGGAACCTCAACCGTACGATTGCCTTACATTAGTGTACCTTTGCATATCTCTACTCTGTCTTTATATCATTAGTATATCTTGAATCTGTTGCCACAACTGAATACCCGGATCTTTAGGATTGTTATTTTTTCCAATATTTGCAAAACTCTCATATTTACTGCTTGATAACCTGAAATCGAATTTGTTCGCCCGAGAGGTTGTGACGTCTTTTGAGCACAGCCATGTTGATAGGACTGTCTCCTTCCGTCTCATGAACCGAGACTACCAGTTGAGCATTGTTGAGTTCGGGACCATTTTTGGGTTCCATGAGACCTACAACGGTCGCATCCCTAGGAACGTGTCCGCTAAGGACTTTTGGGGAGATGTGGCTATGGTCTATGCCGACGAGGACCGTTGGCATCCAGCTGACACCAAGGCCAAATTGATGTACCATTTGGCCTTGAAGATAGCTCACCGTGTTCTTTCGGAGTGTCTCTTCCCTAGGACGGAGACGCCCCAAAAGATCAAGACGGATGAGCTATTCCTTCTCTACGCTATGCTTCATGGATGCCGCGCCGATTGTGCTACCCTTTTAGCGGCAACTATGAGCAAATTGAAGAACAAATCAAGAGGGAACATTGGATATGGTGGGATAGTGACCCACATAGCTAGGACTCTTGGAGTGGATTTCTCAGCTTGTACGCGTATACCGGCAGTTCCATTAGGGCTACACGCTTTCATGGTTAGGGGACTCATCTTCCCCACACATAGAGGTCCGCCTTATGCGGGTATGCCCTGGGAGAGTAGGACAGGCAGGGGTATTGAGTGGCTGCCGAAGTATTCCATTGTGGCGGGACGCCACAACTGGAAGGAGACGTTCGCTGCGATGCATGCGAACAGGCTTGTAGCTCCCCCTTACGTTCCACCGCCGGTTGTAGATGAGGAGGATATGGGAGAGCCGTATGAGAGTGGTGGAGGAGCAGAGCAGGAGTTCGGCTCGTTTCCGGATCAGTCGGATCAGCAGGATGTACCTAGACGCTCTCCGCGTCCGGCTAGAGCTCCAGGCTCGTCATCTCGCCGCGCTAGCGTGAGCGAGAGGCCCACGTGGATGACTACACCTCCCACCTGGTACGAGACACCCCCTCCTTGGTCCACGACGCAGCCAGCAGCACCACCGCCACCACCACCACAGCCAGCACCAGCAGATGCTCCCGGATGGTATGATCGCGCTCCGGGATGGTATGAGAGGATGCCGGAGTGGGCTACCGGACTTTCAGAGAGAGTCGGAGCATTAGAGATCCGGGCAGACGCGAGAGATGGACGTTTGGACGACCTCGACCACATGATGAGGGACGTCTACCGCCAGCAGTTTGGGCGGTACTATGACCCGAGTTTCTCTCCATTTCCACCTCCACCGGCACCGCAGTGATCGATGACCGGGCTGCTCGTTTTAGACATCCCCGCCACCATTTGTGAGTTTCTTTTTACTTTCTTTCTTTTGTTCTTTCTTGTGAACATTAGGGACAATGTTCGTCCTAAGTATGAGGTGGGATGTACTAAATGTTTGTAATAACTCTACTCTATATGTTGCTTCTATTCCGAGACTATTATTGCATGTTCATCATATGTCACACGTTTCATTCTTGCATTGCATGAAAAAGAACTTTAAAAACCCATAAAAATTGAAAATTTTTGAAAAATTTGATGCTTCTAATGAATTGAGATGAATTCTATGATAAACACCACTTGTGAATTAAGTTGATAACAATTGCATGCTTGAAAGGATAGTAATTCGAAAAGAAATTGAATGAATAAATTTTACCTCTTTTGCAAGTTTTATAATGTGAAAATGTTACCTAAATCATGTAAGAAATCGAAGTTGAAATCACATTATAAGTTCTTATGCTTCTTTTTGAAATGATTAAGGCAATTCCATACTTTCTTTCTTCTTTTCTTTGATCATCTAACTCCTCATTGAAATATTAGCCTCCCTTACCCATCCGGGAACTTGGAAAGTGAATGAGAAAAAGGCATGTTTGATGTGGGAGGGCCATGAGAGCATATAATTGCAATCAATTGAATAGAAAGAATTTATAGGTTTGGGGAAGTCAATCATGACGATGAGTAACTCGGCACCATTCACATAGCCGGGTGTTTGTGTCTTGCCAAAGTCGGATTGAGCGATATTCCTAGCGGATTATGGTATGTGCGCTAAGGGTTTGAGGCATCTCGCAAAAATGAGAAACGCCAATCTCCTAGGCTTCGGTTTTTGTGCACCTCTATCCATAACTCCAAAAGTAAAGTCGAAAAATGAAAAGTAAGAGCGAAGCTCTAAGTGAAGAGTTGCGGAAATCGCAAAAGAAGAAGAAGGTAGTAATCCATTTTCCCGGATTTATGCACCACTCTCCCTTAAAGTATCCCTTCCTTTCCATACTCTAGACCTTTTTCTTTGAAAGTCCTTAAGATCAAAAGAATGTTATATGGCTTGGTGATCTAAATTGAAGTTCTTATGATTGATTTTGATAATGTTTGAAGGTTATAATGCTTGTTTGGAAGTTAAATTGTTTCATGAGCTCTCTTTACCTCTTACTCTCTAATTAAGTGTGTGAAAGTTTGAAAACGATTGAAGCAAGGTTTGAGAATGATCTATTCTTTAGAAGTCACTTTCATCCAAAAGAAGGTACACATATTTCATCCTAACTCTTGTTTAAAGCTTTTTGAAAGACCTTGCTTAGGGACAAGCAAGTGTTAAGTATGGGGTTATTTGCTCCCTCTCTGTAATCCTCCATAAGTGGACCCCAAGCGGTCTGCCAGAAATGTGGATCAAAGACAGAGAACTGTGCAGATCATCTGATGCCCTGAGGTGCAGTCAGCTCCCATGGCATAGCGACGTAGGGTGTAGTCAGTCCTCGGGGAACCAGAATCCTCCGAGTAATCATCTCCTGAAGTCCGAGCGGCTTGGCAGCCGCCACCATGGTACACCTACTCAAATCCATATCCTGATACCTAGCGATATGGGTCACTATCCCTCCGCAGCATATATCTCCCTTCCCTTTGGCCTTGATCCTGTGCAGATCCTCTGCCAGCATCAATCCAAAGTCAGGGTATCCACCTGTGACCATGCAGTATAGTGCAAAGAGCTCCCCCTGTCGGACCTTCTGGGGCGTCTCAGTACGCGCCAGAAGCGTCTCGCTGAAGATCCTGTGTGTCAATCGAAAGGCTAGATGATAGATAAGCTTCGCCCTGGAATCACCAGGGCGCCACCTATCTGCATGCTCTGTAATGTGGGCGATCTGACCCCAGAACTCTCTAGCTACAGCTCGGGTCGGGAAATCTACAACAGTGGGGGCAGGGAAGCCAAAAATGTCTCTCCAGTGGTCTAGAGGTACTAAGTAGTTCCGGTTCATCAACCGGTACTTCACAGCCCTCTCTGTGGGGAGGTAAGTGAAGGAGCTGACAAACTCGAGGGTCGGCTCTAGGTAGGCTGGGGCTCGGATCTCAGTAAACTGATCCAGCCCGACGGTGGTGATCATCCTCCTAAGATCTCCATCAACGTGGAGACAGTCAAAGGCAGAAATGTCCAGAAATCTAGGAGCGATGACTGGACGACTAGCAATACGCTCATAATCTACCTGGTGTCTCTCGTGGATCACCGAGATAGAAGGTCGGGATGAGGAAGAAGAAGGGGAAGGAGAGGATCTATCTCTAAGGGCTAACAATCTGTCAGAACTCATCTTCAAACAGCACTGTCAGACTACCTCGGTCGACTGACAAACTCCAAGAATCACCTCGACCGAGGTGCAGATCGACTGGACCGAGGCGAAGACAGTCGCGATTTTAACTCTCTGAATTTCAGTTCTTTTCCCCCAAAAATCACTACAATTGTTTCCTATGGGGTACTTAAGTCTTTCCTCAACAGAATCAAGGGCAACCAAAGCCCAAATTGCAGTAAACGAACGAGTTTAGGGTTTCGATCGTTTTTACCTCGTTCCGGCCGATTCACTCGAATTTCTTGCAGATTTGCTGTTGCAATCGATTCCTCTATACTTCAATCTTGGTTTGGAAACAGAAAACGTCGAAAACGAGCAAGAATCGAGAGTGAGCGAAATGGATCTGTCGCCGCAGTCGAGGTAGGTAAAAAATGTGAAAAAGTAATTTTTCCCCCTTTTATACTGTTACTGGATCTGCTGTCACCTCGGTCGAGATGGTCTCGACTGGACCGAGGTGGTATGGACCGAGGTGGTTCTGCAGAAACCCTAGTCGCCTCGGTTGCTCAAGAATCAACTCGGTCGAGGTGCTCTGACAATAACCGAGGTGCTTCTGTCTTCTCAGAATCTCGAACTTCTGTCCTTCCAGTTGTGCTCCTTCCTAGATATTCCCTGTTGTCTGTCCAGAACGCCAAAAACAAAGCAAAGCAAAGCAAAAACAAAAACTATCTAAACTAGACTAGAAAACGGGAAAAGAAAGCAATACCTTGGGTTGCCTCCCAAGAAGCGCTTGATTTAAGGTCGCTAGCTGGACCATTCTCCATAGAATTACTCAATGTACCTTGAACACCATGGAGTGCTCATCACATCCATCATAAAATTCTTCCAAAAAGGTTTCGGTTCTTAATTTACCGGCAAATGGTAAGATCTCCTACGTACAAGCTTGTACGGTTTGATTCTCATCGGAATCCTTCTAGCCTTCCTGCACTTCAATGGGACATAATCTAGCCTTGCGTCCCATCCTTTCCTTGATCGAGAAAATAGTTTCTCGAGAATCATAGCAGCTTCCCCATCTATAGCTTGGGGATGGTACAGGGTCCTGAGCATGCGAGGGACCCCATACTTGAACAAATAACACTTCGTTGCCTTAGCGGTGAAGCGCTTGTTAACTTCACTCCTTATAATCCAAGGAGCATCTTCCTCCAACAATTTCAAGAGAGATTTCATCTTGATCTTAGGAGGTTCTTTCGGAAGAGACCTCCAACTCTCCGGTGCTTTCCTGAAAAATTCAGAAAATTTAATAGGGAATTCGAATGGAGTAAGAGAATGTACCTTGTAAAGTTCTCCAAAGCTTGAGACAAGTTTCGTGTTGGGTTGATAATCCACCCACGAAATCTCTCTTAGTTTTGCTGGTCTTTCTTCCACCTTGACCACAATCTCAGTAATTTGGCCAAGGTTCTCTGCATCTTCCACTTCTGGTTTTGCAGATTCTTCCATCTCGGCCGAAATCTCTTCCACCTCGGCCGAGGTCTCAACAGTTGGATCGAGACCTTCCATATCCTCCTCTTCCTCAGAAGTTTCAGGAGAAATTTCTGGTTCGATTGGGGGAATGCTTGGAACGTGCAACACTTCCTTATGCTCCTCTTGCGGCCTAGCATAGGATAGGGTGCTTTCCTTGAGTTCCGCCACCCTCTTCATTATCTTCTCCAACCTAGATTCGAGAGAGTCTTCAAGAGGTTGCTCATAAGTCTTTTTAGGGACGTTCAGTTCATCCCACATCGCAAGTTCACGCTGAATGGCCTCTTCTCTTTCCCATTCATTGTTGAACCAATAGAAGGAGTACTTCTCCTCCAAGTATTCATAATGGTCCGCCCTAGCACTTTGTCTTGCTATCCAGGCTGGATCAAAGGTAGTCATCGGAAATCCTGAAAACTACAAAACTCATAGAAAGAGTAGTTAGTAGCAACAGGGGCAAGTGCCCCGAAAGCAAACCGTACCGGCTCGGTCTAGACCAAGTCCCCGGCAACGGCGCCAAAAACTTGTTCGCTCCAAACGGTGTGTGCAAGCTTTAAATTTATAACCCTAGACTTAAGCTTAAAACAAGGATGCGAACCCGCAGTGTACGGGTCAATCGTAGTAAAAGCAAGAAAATTCCAGGGGTCGATCACAGGGACTTGGTGAAACAAAGTCAACACGGTATGCTACGTTAATTCTAACCACAAGAGCGATTTAACACAATCAAAGATGAATAAGAAGTCAATAAAGCAAACATGCAATTCTAGGGATTAAAGCATCTAGTTGTGGTTCCAACTCAAGATCTATAGATAAGCGGACAAAGCTGAGATTTTTGCGTGGGGAAGGTGTTGCTAAAGTGGAGTAGATCACCGGGTAAGTCTCACTACACACTAATCCTAAACCGTAACTCCTATTACCGGGTAAGTCTCAAGGAATCAAGATAGAGAATTATAACCTCAAACTAACACACCATCTAAGGGAATAGAATCAACCTTTACCGGGTAAGTCTCAGGCTAACTCACAAAGATGGGATGGAAGCACACTCAAACCCCAATAAAGGATAAACCTTTATTACCTACACTTATGATCGTTAGTACACAAACTAAGGAATTACCGGGTAAGTCTCATCCTAAGCTTGCATTGAACCAGGAAGGTGTAATAAGAATAGGATTTAGCAAACTCTAACACTTAACTTTCTGTTTTAGGTCGGATAAGTCACCTCGGTCAGAAGAATTCCACCCCGGCCGAGATGTTCATCAACCGAACGAGATGCTTAGGGTTAAGGTTAAAGACTCGAACTTTCAGGATCCTACTGGAATCTAAGATTATTCTATCATTGTTTTTCCCACAACCTTCAGCCAATCACCCCAGAATCACACAAGGAAATTAGCCACTCATCATCATAATGAAAGTATTAAAATATATGGGAAGAAGGTGAATATTTGAACCAAGAAGAATTTAATGAAAAGACTTCAATAACTGAATCAAATATCACAACAAAGCGTTCCTTGGATAATAATCCAACAAGACAAGACAACAATTGAGGGAATTGAAGACAATCTTACAAACCCTCCAAAAAGCTATAAAAGCTATGAACTTCAATCTTCCTTCAACCTTCAAAAAGGTTCTTCGAAAACTCCCAAATTGGAGTATGCTGCGGCTGCTGCGTGTGTAAACCCTGATCGACGGTATAGCGTGATCATCAAATTGTGGAAATCCAACCCTTTTTATAGGAAAATAACCCTCCAAAGATAAAATATCTTAGAAAGATATCTTCCCATAAAAATAGGTAAAATATATGATTCTGCATATCTCCTTCCTTCCAGAAGCCAAGCCCAAAAATATAAGATCACTTTCCAAATTTAAAAGATCTCTTCCAAGAATAAAATATTCTCGCCGCGTCCTAGGTGTTCGCCTCGGTCGAGTCGGCGTCTCTGGATCGCCTCGGTCGAGATGAATCTCTGGTCAACCGAGGTGACTCACAACTGAATGTGAAATCTCTCAAAACTGGTCCAAAGTAAATCTTTAATCCATGGCTATGCTCCCTGGATGTAGCTCCAAATGACTCATGACTCCTTTTGCTCCTTTTTGATGCAAAACGTACCATATTACCTGCAATTACAACGAAACTAGGTGTAGACCTCGATTCTCGCAAAGGTAGATGAAATGGTAGTAAAATCACATAATGTACATACAAACATGCAGATTATGAAAGATAAAACGTCCAAACAAACCCCAAAATATAGACTATAATTCATGCTATCAAAATACCCCATACTTAGCCCTTGCTTGTCCCTAAGCAAGTTCCTCATATAGAAATCAAGATAGAATGGATTATAAGTCAAGAAAATCAATGAAAAAGTCTTTCAAAAACATTTTATGGTGTGCAACTATCATAGATCACTCTAAGAGAATACTTCCTGGAATTAAAAACTTAATATGATCAAAACATTTTATAAATATAAGAAAGTTGTTCATCTTTGCATAAAATCATAGAATGCATAATAAATCATAATTATCAAAATTAATCATGTATAATCCAGTTTAAACCACTAAGTCAATCAACAAGCTCGAGGTCTCAAGGGCTTCCCAAGAGAAAAGGTCAAGAAACGTGTAGGGTAGGGATGTATGTAAGGAAATGTGGTGCTAGAATCCGGGAAAAGGATGAACTTCACTTTCACTTTGACTTGCAACATCTTCCACCAATAAGCTTTGCTTATTTAACACTTTTTCTTTTACTTTACTTTTTGGGATGCATGGACAGAGGTGCACAATAACCGAAGCCTAGGAAATCTGCAATCATCAATTTCTCGAGATGCATCAAACCCTTGATGCACATACCATGACCCGTTAGGAATATCGCTCAATCCGACTTTGGCAAGACACAAACACCCGGCTATGTGAATGGTGCCGAGTTACTCATCGTCATGATTGACTTCCCCAAACCTATAAATTCTTTCTATTCAATTGATTGCAATTATATGCTCTCATGGCCCTCCCA
>BSUD01000004.1:150637328-150677549 GCA_033239045.1 Fagopyrum esculentum | reverse complement strand
ATAAAAATTTATTTTTAAATTTAAAATTTTTTTAATTATAAAGGTGTAGAAAAGTATATTTGAAACTAATTGTATCCTTATTTAAAATAATAATATAATAATATAGTAAATTTATTTATTTTCGAAGTAATTTTAAATTTAATTTTTTATATATAATTTTAATTTGAAAATAAATTAAAATTGCTATATATTTAATTCAAAATTTAAAATAGATTTTAATTTATTAATTCTTAGATTTTTAAAAGTTTTAAAAATGCTATATTATTTTAAAAATCCTATAGTATTTTTTATTAAAAAAATACTATAGTATTTTAAATATTTAATGTGACAATAATTAATGTTTAATTAATTTTTAAAATTTTTTATCTTATAATTTCAATTTCAATAAAATATATAAAGAATGGGAAACCAAACCTCGGTAAAGAAAAAACCTAAAACTTGTGGTAAAGAAAAAACTGAAAAACTTGACAAGAGAAAAAATACAGAGAGACTATCAGCGAGGAAAAATCCTTTATTTTATTTTCTAAAAAACCCTTATTTCCTTAAATTTAACCCTCGACAACTATTGTTTGATCTGCTGCATCCTGAGAATCACACAACTGAACGAGCCAAACAGTTAAGAAAATGGTAAACACCTTCTGATTCTTCTGTTTATATGTACAATCTTGTCCTTATAAACCCTAGAAAAACTATTATACAATATATATACACAAAGTAGACATTCTAGACACTGATGCTTCGCACTTATAAACCCATACCATACTTTGTTAATTCAGCAACCTGCATATTTACACAGACTTCCATCCATTCTGCTTAGTTGACATGTACAAATCTTCTCCTTATAAGCGCGTTTTCCGTGTACCTGTTAGTCCGGTCCTCTACGAGAGATGAAACGATCCTTGCCCTTCTGTTATTGCATACAAGAGCTTCTCCTTCATCCTTTCCTGCATTTGGAATGTGACAATAAAGCTATAAGCATCTAAAATACTATCATAAGAGAGAAAAATTACATAAGGGCCCATTTTTAGTGTAAAATGTTGTAGTGTTTGTCAAGGCATTCAAACAAGGGCACAAAATATGCAGTATAAAACTTGCATTGTGCATAAACAAGAAGAAAATACCTTGCAAGAATAAGGCGGCAGCTTGAGGTAATTAGTACAAGTCATCACACTTGGCAAGTCCAGATCAGGCGAGTTGCTAGAATGCTGTCAAAAGAAACGAACCCAGATAACGAATGCAAGAAAATAGACCACAGGCCGAAAAGGGTGCGTGCGCACAGAGAGAGTAATCAACAACTGATCCTCACTTACCTTACGGACAATGGTTAGTTTAGGATTCAGGGCGCTTAGTCCACCAGGAGGAAGCCGGGGTGCACCTGTCACAAACTGCAGAAAAGCTCGTCGTTGCTCATAATTGAACTCCTGTATGATCTCCAGTAACTGAATGAAAAAAAGGTGTGAGACTACCCCAGCAACTATACATAACATTCTCCTCTTTACAACTAAAAATGATTATGAACCACTCACGTGTAAAATGGGAGGACTGCTTGCAGTGTAACCATGATCAAACTTACTATGATCCAACAACTCAGATGACTGCACAAAATATTTTGGCTTCTTAGAATATATTAAATATATAAATGATATGTAGAGCTTGCAATATGTGATCAGTTTATTGAATATACATACCACCCAAGAATCACGCTCTCCACAAAGCAAGTGTTCTAGTTCTTCCTCGGTAAAGATCTGAAGGTGGCTAATTGGGAAAACCTGTAAATAAACAACAGCATTTATAGTTTTATCAGTGATGAGCATAAATGTCAAAGCAAGTGTTCTAGTTCTTGAGAATCCTTTTCAAGTCGAGAGAAGATAATGGACCTTGTTGAAACTGGACTTAAAAGCCTCCATCTGTCTGTGTATCCCAGCATTAAGAGTTGCATCCACAACCAAAGAGACATACTCTTCCAGGTTATCAAGAGTCACCTAAAATGGGCAATTTTAAGAAACAGTTTCGCAGTTATAACTTATAGTTTGCTTGGTGAACTGAGCAAAAAAAAGTGAATGCATACCACTGAATGACCCTCCTTGTCTGCAAGGACATAGTCAGGGTACCCAGGAAGAGTAAAATCAAGGAACAGATCTTCGATTCCCATGCCTCGGAAGCTTAAATCAATTTCAGATGTCAAATCCTCTTTACAAGCAGCTCTCAGCAATTTCTGCCTACTAGTGATCGCATGAAATTCGAGTAGAGTTTGGCCAAATTCAGGATCAAAGGATTGGATATCATACAAACTGAGATCCTGGATAGAATAAAACAGTTCAGAAGAAGGCATTAAACAGTCAGGGTTTGTTTGACAGACATTTCATAAATACAGTAACATCTACAAACTTTTTAATTACCGATTTGTAAAATATAGTTTTGCAGTTATAAACTGTTTATAGATTGTCTACGACCAAACCCTAACTCGTGCAGAATTTTGAAAAAACTCAGCTTCAAGTTAGAAACGGGAAGATTACCTGCCCAAGGATAAGCTTATAGAATGCTTTGGAGAAGGGAATATCTAAAACTCTTCCATCTTGTAGAGCCTTTGCCATTATCCATCCCAGGAGAGAGAATCTATTATTAACATCAGATATCTCCGAGCCCTTTGAGGCATCAATTCTCTCTGACCAGGGGCGAGGGAAAAGACCTACTGATGATGTCATCATTCCAGATCCCAAGTCAATCCCATTCCTAACATGACCAGTAGACTGATAGTCGCCTCTCCACATACCTAAACCAGACTTTTGAAACTCATGACATACTAGCGTGAAGAATTCTAACGTTGGACCAAGACCTGTACCTACTTCTTCACTGTACTCTACTTCAAGAACCACATTTTTCTGGGTCTTATCCATCATCTGAGCAGCGGATTCCAAAATAGATTCCCGAGAAACTGAAAACTTCTTGCGTGTTAGGGACCCACCACTGCTTGCTCTTCTATCAGAATCATAGTGAGGTGATGATCGTGGTTCAGCGCAAGATCGGCCAAATGCTGCCAGCTGGAAGAACTTGCATCTCACCTCAAAGGTGAATAAAAATGGGAATGAAGACATCAAACAGTTGCACCACAACGGCATGGCACCAACAGAGACGGTCAAAGGATCCCGCATTTGTTGCTCTAGTTTCTCTGACAACTTGCTATTTACAAAATCATTGACTGATAATATGGGGATCACCATCTCTGAGTGAAACAAGTCATTACTTTTTCCCTTGGCAAACAAATTCACTCTTTCATGGTACACCAAATGGGTTGCATACCTGTTTATAACCTCCAAAGTCCTTAGCAGCAATATTATATCATTTGTAGGACTAGATTCTTCCATCACTGGAAGAAGCTTAGGAGCAGCCGTATCAGGCAAAATTGGCAAAAACTGCTTCTCGAGCCCAACTTCAAAAGATTCAACAGGGTACAAAGATTCATTTCTGACTTCAGCAGCATTCTTATAGGTTAAGGTGTATACTTCACTCCAAACTTTGGCACCGCTGTATATTTCATCATGTGACTTCATTCTTTGTTGAAGAACCTCCTGATATAATGTGGAAGAACTGTCTAACTCCACCCTTTCAAGATAAATTGCTAGCCTTGAGAACCCATTACTATCACCATTAGAAAAATCGGACTGGCTACCTTCCACATTGGCTGGGTGCTCGAAGCTTGTTTCTGTGGTACATATTGACAAATACGTGTGATTACCAAGTTTATGCAATTAGTTCAACTCGTAACGACAACTACTGATACAATTTACTTTGTGATGAAGTTGACGTATCTGAATCCACACTTAAGTTTCAAATGAAAGTTAAATTTCTGAAGTATATACCTTCTCTTATGTTCTCGCTTTCAGGATCTACTTTTAGTGGATGATGAGGTCCTGCCGCAGCGACCTGAAATGGATATTCTGAACATAAGTAACTTGAGAAAAGGATATACATATAACCCAACAGTGATTACTCCACTTACAATGAGAGACTCCGGTTCACCAACAGATTTTGCTGCATCAACATCCATACTAGCAAAGGTGGTTGTTTCAGTTGCTTTATCCCTTTCCTCCTGCTCAAGACACTTGTGAGAATGAGATAATATTCCATTACTCATAATGAGAAAGCTACCATACAAAATACACATTGTGCTTAGACCTTAAATGCTAACCTGCATACTAGGCAAAGTAGCATACATATCAGATTCCAAGGGATAAGGGCTAACTGAATGATCATGGGAAGCCCCCTGAATTGGTGCCACAAACAATCGGCCATGGGATGGAGACACCGGTTTTGACCTATCAGTATCCTTTTTGGCAACTTTGAGCCACAAATATGATTTAATTGCCTCCAAAGAACAGAAGGGGTCCACTGTAACCATTTCTTCAGTGTAATCACCCAGATTTTTTTCCTCTTCATCCCTCATAAAACGAACTCGAAGACATGGATGTGCAACAGGTCTTCCAGAAGGTACAGAAGCATATGAGCTTCTAATGTTAACCATGTTGCCTAATACTACAGGAAAGCTCTCCATAGTAGATAAGGCAATTTGTAATTTCCTTACCAGTATGGAAAGAGGTGTGTCCTTAGAGGCAAGATCAAAGGAAGAAAGTGATGATCTAGCAAATGTCTCAAATCTATTGAGTATAAGATTGAAGTTTGTAAAAACATCAGAAAGATTGACCTTCCCTCCTTCATAGAGACCACCAAACAGGTAATTCACCAACGCCTTAATAATTCCACTTTCTATGAGTTCAAAGGTGGATATGGGTTCATTCCCACTGATTTGTACCATCGTTTGATGCAACATACTGTATAACTTATCTTCATGCAATGGGCATTCTCCTTCTCTAGTAGAATTTTTTGCAAGACTAGTCAACTCGTCAGAGGCCTTTCTGAGATTTTGAAGTACATTAGTGACTACACTTCCCAAGCTGTGAAGGTCGGCAACAAGGTATTTTTCTTTTATCCTCTTGGCCACTTCTTCAATAAAACCTTTCTCAAGTTTGCATGATTTGGGCTCTGATGTGGAGACACAATGACCAGTCTCATACGCATAGCATAAGCACCTCTTTAGGCTTAAATCGGACTGTTCTGAGATTCCACTTGCCGAAGGAAACATGAATACTGAGCACTTTTCGGGGGTAAGCAAAGCATCAATTGCAAATAAGACCCCTTCCTTTGCAAAACAGGGCACCAGTGTGTCAGGAAGCTTTTGAAGAACCATTTCAGTTATCTGAAGGGCTAGTGTTTGAATATGATAATCTTTTCGAGTGAACACACCCATCAAGAAGCTGTTGAATGATCCAATGAAATAAAGTTATATCAAATAGTATTGCCTAATCAAGTGAAGAATGTAATATTTCATGTCATGTGAAACAAGGTCACTCACCTTGCCATGGTGGTATTCTCGACCATCTCAAGAAGCATTTCTGATTTAGTATGACATACTAGCCTGCTTATAACTGAAAGACACCCATGACAAATGACTAGATTTGCCCCAGAATTTACTACCTGTGTGAAGCAAAAGAAAAGGTGATCCATACACTGCTTATTCAACATGAATGAAACTTTCAGTTAATATATTAAATACTGAGTAGCTGACCTGAATCAATACTGGAAGTACATTCATTCCAAACTTCTGCAATTCATCAGGATGATCAGCTAATATCTTTTCCTTGCAAGATAATACTTGGTCCTCGTGATGCCAATCTATGGGAGGGAGAAGCTCATTCAGCAACCTTAGAACTTCACGCGTCTAATACCACACAAAATACTGTAGGGTCATACTCTATAACATCCTCATCATGAAGATAAAATCAATGAAGTAATGGGCATAAAGTTAGTTACCTGATTGCTATGCTGCTCAACTGCATGAGGGAAAATCATGCCGTGTGAAAGTTCATAATTAGACAATATCTCTTTTGTTAAACCTCCAATGTCAAGCTCAAAGATTATGGTGATGGCATCAGTTGAGCCGGACGCCAGTTTTGCAAGTAGCCCAATTAGGCTCTGAAGATTAATGTAGAATTATATTAAAGTAAGACAACAGTTTGCAAGAGGAAATGAGGAATAACCTAATATAAGTATACAAATGAAAGGTTCATCGGAAATGATACTCACAGTGTAAGTGGCCTGGCTTAGAGTTGTTCGACTATTAATGCCTATGAGTTGGATTGTGTGCTTAACAAGCCCATGCCTACAAAGCTCCTTGAGCATGTCAGGAGAATCTTTCACTCGTTCTGCTATTTTAATCAAACAAGTAACGACATTCTCAACAAGCTGTGAATTCAAAGCCAGAATAAAACATTAGAAAATGCAAACTCAGGCCAATATGGCAATTGAAAGAAAGATGTACATTACTAACCTGTCGATCCTCATAATGAAGAAGGTCACACAATCTTGGGACTGCCTCCATGAAAGGAGCAGGGCATTCAGACGGAAGCTTTCTGCATATATTGACAACTGTTGAAAGTGCAGTTCTCTGAAAACAAATGGATTGGGATGAGTAAACAGAATCTATTGAAATGGAAAAATACCCACACAAAAGTGATAATGGTGTGATTCTATACAAGGAAATTTACTTGTCAAGCATTAGTATACCTGCAGAATAGTGGAAAAGAAGTCTATAAAACCCAAAACAGCCATAATTGCCCCAGATTGCAAGCACACAAGTGGCTGATCATGTGATATCTTTTCCAATGCTTGCAAACACTGCACATAAGCACAAGAATATGCATACACAATTCAATCATACATAGCAGGCAAAACGAGAAATCATTAATTAGATGAATGATAACAAGAATAACACACTTGTTCAGCTACATCCAAATACTCGATTGCTGTTAACCTCTGGCACAAAGCAGGCACTGTTTCATGCTTGACAAGAAAACTCGATGCCCTTGGATAAACATCACAAAGATAGGTTATAGCCCTAATAGACAACAGCATAATATCCGGATTGCTTTCATGATTTGCAAATTTCACAAGAACAGGTGCTATCTGATCTGCAAGCATACTAGACATTGAATCCTCGGTTGCAAATGACAGCACTTCGCATAACTCGGTAAGAGAAGCTAACTGAGCAGAAGAATCATTATCATCATTCAAACTAGACAACACTTTCTTGATCTTCCCTTGATCATCGTATGACCTTTGCCTTTGAAACCTAGCAAGGGATCTATGCCTCTGATCACTCTCATTGTAGTCATCGGAATCACAAGAACCGTATGGCGAATAATCCCTCTCCATATCTCCCTCTGATCGACCAGAAGCCGACGAAGATGTTTCCATATCCTTTTCCTGGCTTTCCATTTTCGGAGCATTAACAACAATTTGAGGGGATGAATTTGATGAACTTGGTCTATTTTCTAATGAACTGCAAGCCCTCTTGTCAGCAGGCAATTCATCACTCAAGTCAGACCGTTTCTGTCCCCTACCAGCCATTCAGACTTTTCAACAGCTTTTCAGTCCCTAAAACAAACACACAAAAAAAAACACACTTTCTGATCAAAATCAACATGATCAAACTATCTTGAAATACAATAGACGAGCAAAACCTAAACTTTAAACCCACAATTTGACAGAAATGTGAAGAACTTTATATTACAACTCTGTTTAAGCAATCAAGATCGATATACGACACAAAATCCGCAATCGCAATCCGCTTGAAAATTAAACCACAGAAAGAGTTTAAACACCGCAAATTAGCACTGTGAAATTCGAAACCCATTAACAAATGATCAGTGTCCAGAACAAGTAACAACCCCAGAATACCTTAAAGGCGATCTTGGAGAAATTCGAAAACCCTCCAAGACAAATTGAATTGAAGTCTGAACAAGAAACCCTCTTTCTTCTTCTTATGCTTCTTATCGTCGTCGTCTTCCTTTTGCACTTTACACAAATTTCGCTGGTTTTTATCTCTTTCACGGCAAAACAATCACCGCCTCTCAGGGATTATTAATTTTTATTTTTATTTTCATTTGGAAAAGAATCTGCATTTGATCAAAAATAAACCATGAAAATAGTTTCGGTGCAAGCAAAATGAATAATATATATATCGGAACATATCCATATCAAGACTAGTTCTTAAGGACTCTTTGGGTATAATTATGTGCATCAGAGGTGCAATGGAACTCATTGATCATCATGTGGGCCCAGATTATGACTTATTAACGTGACGAAATATAATATATATATATATATATATATATATATATATATATATATATATATATATATATATATTACTTCTGGTATTTTATGTTGGGACATATAATAAGCCCAGTAAGTTGCAACTGTTTGAAATTGACATATATGTTAGACAAAACTATATGTTAGGCATATTTTTCATTATAGAAGGTATTGAACCCTTAAAATATAAGTCATATCTTAAATTTACCGTAAATAACAAATATTGACTTACGATGATGTCTGACTTTTGACAATCAATGTGAAAATAGTTCGATCACATTGACCTTCAATGTGAAAATTTTAAATTTATATTGGCTTCCAACGCAATTATTATTTTCACAACGACTTACAGCGTAAAAACATTCTTTTAAAGTTGGCTTTTAGCGCAAACATTATTTTCACATTGACTTTTAGTCAGAAAACGTCTTCACATTGACCCCCAAAGTGAGTTAGAGTCAACGTACTCAACGTTTCAACATAGTAAATTTCTCGAGTTTGTACATTTTAATCGTCTATCATACAATTTTGTTGTCAACTAACAACAATGCATGTAGTTCCACCATTATTAAAACTTTAATTCATCAAAAGCATCTCAAAATTGCAAAATTAAAAAATTAATATATTCAAACGGGTATTTCCACATTGTTTTCTTGATATTGTACTTTGAAATTATTTGTTCTAATGGTTCATATTTTTGTTAAATTAGTTCAAATTATTTGTTTAAGTAGTTCTTATTTTTAACACTTAGTTCAAATTGTTTATGATTGTAGTTCAAATTTTGGGTATCATTAATCTGAATATCGTGTATTGTTAGTTCAAATATTGTGTTTTATTAGTTCAAACATGTACAAGTAACAAGATGCATAAAAACATAACTACAAATATTGTGTTTTATTAGTTCAAATATTGCAAAATTGTCGGTGCAACTCTTCTTATTCATTAAATGACGTGCATGATTGCAAGTTATTGAATCAAGTGAATCAACGTTCCAAATTACTCCACAAAACACTGCCACAAGGCCCACAAACACTCTTTACTCATTACATTCCCTTAAAAAATAAATTTATGATATTAAATTACTTCGACTGTATAAATTATAGATCAACCTCTGAAATTCCACATATTTTCTATTAACGGAATGATTTTTTTTAATTCAATGTACACTTCATAAATATTTGTACAAACTGCTATTTTACCAATAGACAAATCAATAAATAGAGCCTACTATAGTGCTAACATAGAGACTAATGACCATGACTGAAAAAAAGTTGTTTTTGACTCGGGTTAATAAAATAAAATATTGTGAGAAATAGGTGATTGGTTAATTTTTAATTTTAATATGGAAGTATGACACAATTATGATTGTCTTAGCAAGTCCAACACATGTACATGAATCTTCTTTGCTAAGTTTTGAAGTAGGGTTGTGGGATTTTCTGTCACGAAACATAATATGGAAAATATATTTAAATGGGATGAAAATAGGATCGAAAGTTATTTTTGTGTGAATTAATGGTATTTGTTCCCGTCTATGAAATTCCTTTTAGTGAATTTAAATATGAAAAAGTTAACGACGGTTAGGGCATGTGCAACACCTCCTCCAAAAATACTTCAAAGTGAAAAAAGAACTTTCGTTTTTTCTAAATTATTTTTTATCTCAAACCGAATAGCTTCTCCCTTACAGGGAGTCATGTATATATTTAATGTAAATATAGGGAAGTGAATGCATATTTTTCTCAAGCTCCCTATTTTAGGGATTGTGATAGGAAATTTGTTGGATAAAAAAAAATCTTAAAATTTTCCAAAAGTCTAACATTCCCTACGATAAAGCATTTGTTGTACATGCTCTTAGCCATTAAAAGAATTTGTAAATGTTGTTTCTCACTTGAAAATTTTACAAGGGAATTTCGTAGGGAATTAAAATATATTTGTATATTTAATTTATGTAAGCTTGTAAATTTTATAAGTGGAAAGAATTCATGAAACCTTGATAAAATACTAACGGTATTAATTAAATGAAAATGAAAATGAAAATGAAAATTCTGTAAAGGGATGAAAAACCGGCTAAAATTAGAATGAATATATTATCCTAAAGAATTCGGATAATAAAACAATAATAATGACGGTTATAAATAAGAAGTTTTAAATAATAAAAATTAGGGTTTCATTTTTCATTTTTTTATTTTTTAAAAATGAAAAGCGGTTCGTACTATTAGACGAAACGTCGTCTAATAGAACGAAAGACTGAAAAAGATAGATGGATGAACTAACTGTCATGAAGGGAGATACAACAAAGGAGAAAAGAACACCAAAACAGTGGAGTAGTAAACAGATATAAGCAGGAGAACCTCAAAATGAATAAAAAAAGTTATAAATCCCCGTCCCGCTTATAATTTACAAGACAGGACAACCTCAATTCCGTTGCCCAACCGTAAAAACAGTTGTTTTCTTCTTTTCTTTTGGTTAGACCCTTGATGTTTATATTTAAACAAAATTCATTTCCCCCTGGCTTCGGCTATTTACTTCCTGGGCCTAACAATAAGTAACCAAACAAAGTGGTCACCTAAGAGGGACAAGAGAGAATAAGACTGGACTATAGAATTAACATTAAATATTTCTTTTCTTTTTCTTTAAGCGAATAAGAGATCTTTAAGTCAAAAGCAATAAACCATTTCTAAGACTATTTGGTCTAAAAGACTAAGGGCTCCTTTGGAAGCACGGGGAATCATTTCCGGTAACAGAATGATTTCGAATCAATCAAAAACTACAATTGGTTAGATGTATTTTAACACATAAAAGTAATATTATCCATTCTATTTCCTTTCTTTACCCTTATTCGATTCCATTCCGTTTCCATTCTCTACCCTTATTCGATTCCATTCCGTTTCCATTCCACCGCTCCAACCAAACGGACACTAAATTTAATTTAAAGGGCGTGTTTGAGCTGTTTCAACAACTGGAAGCACATGGCGTCAGGACTCCATTCCATGCAAAAACAACACCAAAACAGTGAACTAACAGAGACAACTCAACAGTCAACAACATGCCTCCATAACATTTATAACAGAAGAAGGGTTCTTCACTTCTTGTGTGTCTTCTCTACTTAACATGCAAATCAGGAAAACATATTCAAAGATTTCGTTTGTCTGTGCGATAAAAAAATTCAATTTATAAATAAGAAACAACGAAGATGAACTTGCAATAGGATGATATAATCCTACTAATGGCAATACAACAAGTGATCATCATATAATGAAAAGAGATGAGGAGGTCTTACTCTTGGCCATTCATGGGAACCATCATGTTCCGAGCCTGCAACAACCAAAGGCGTATGATCGCTTCTAATGCATACAAGTCATATAAACAAAACTGGACAATTCTAATGCATACAAGTCATATAAACAAAACTGGACAAGGGCATTCGCAAATGGAGACAGATCAGAATCAAACTGGTCTCCAAAACTCAGCTTCTACTGGAAAAAAGCAAAAACCGCAAAAAATGCAATGAGGTGTACATATCACTTAAGCGAGATGCACATGCTTCTAAAAACATACAGTGGAGTAGAGGGTCACTCTTGCAAAATAGCATAGTATGTATCAAATACTCGCTTCAAGTGACAGAATAGATCTTCTATAGCTATTATAGAACGCAAAATAGCATGTACGAGAACGATACAAAAAACTTAAAAAACTTGCGTTTGTCCATAAAGCGCACACATCAGTTTTTTTACTCACTGCTTTATGGTAGAAAATGACAAACTTGAGCTTCTACAGAAAAGAGGTACTGCTTACGATTAACAGATCAAGCACGTGCAGATCATGTATCAACACCAAAATTTAAGCCAAAAATCGTTCAACGCTGCAGTGTTGAAAAGCCTTGTAAAAAACATGCACAGTAAAAAAATTGAAGTTGATAACAAAGATATTCAAAGGCCGGGAAAAAGGCCTGAATTGCTTTGTCTGAAACTCAGCACAAATGCCTAAGCTCAAGCTAATTTGTGTATTCTGCATTGAACTACATTCACTAAACATATTTAACTAAGTAATGGAGGAATGCTCAAAAATCTAAAGGCAACACCCTGAATATCTCCTATCACAAACAGAATCATGCATATAAAGATAGTTAGTGTATTATATCTGTGAAATGATTTAGTCTGATGAACAACCAGCGGGCATGTAAAACCATGATATTTAAATGGAAAGGAAGAACTCAAAAAACATCTTTGATGTCTCAAACATTGAAGAAAATAATAGCTTCGCTATAGAACATGTGAAAAGGAAGTATCTTCACCAGTTTACACTCAAGAAAGTGCAATCTTATAGAAACATAAGGCCACTAAACAACATGATAACAAATATGACGTTGTAACTAAGAACCAAACTGGATTCCTTTGACTAGAACAATAGCAAAATCTTGTTCAAGAAGGCCAGCTTGGAAATTGAGCTACCTGCTGCATATCCCCATAGTTCACTGCTTGATTGAAAGATCCTTGATGAGCAAGCTGTTAATCGGGGGTTGAATGAGTTAGTACATACCAGTATTTCTGCAAGATGAAAGAACAATCATACATACAGTACAAGCAGCACCAACCTGATGGCTCGGAACGACTTGACCACCTACTACATCTTTCCTCGACCCTTCTCCCTTAGCAGAACCCTTGGTATCCCCCTGTGCAAACAAAAACATAAAAGCCCTTAAATTTTTCTTCTAGATCATAAGAAAATCAATAATCAGATCTTGAGATATCATTAAAACAATGGATAAAACTCACCTCCATCTGCAGCATCAACATCATACATCACCAAAACAAACAAGAAGATATCAGTCAATGTCAAATTAGAAACACAATTTAAAGCCACAAGATGTACAAGGTATACCTCTCTGTACCGACCCAAATAAACCTTCAACGGTTCAACATATTCCTCAAACCCTAAAGTTGCCATAGCCCAAAGCAGATCATCCCCATTTATAGTCTTCCTCTTCTCCCTCTGACACTTATCACTAGCCCTAATTTTAACCAGCAAATAGATCCCGATCTCAAATTACAATAAAATAGCATCTCAAATTAACATGTATCATATGAAAAAAGTCACAAGTGACAGTGAAATAGAAAGATGTGGGCTTTCATACTCGCTGGTGATAAAACTGATGAACTCAGAAACACATTCTTGAACAGTCTCCTTAGCATCCTTGGCAATCTTGCCATTAGCGGGCAAAGCCTTTTTCATAATCCGGCTGATGTTAGCGATGGGGAGAAACCTTTCTTGCTCACGAACGTTCGATCTGGGACTTTGATCTCCTCCACTCTCATGGCTTCCTCCGCCAGGACTCGTCGGCACTTCCGCCATCGCTGAACCCTAATAAAAACCCTAAACCCCAAATTCACCACCACTACTACAACAACATAACACCAACAACACAAACAACAGTGAAATTAGACGAAAACTGAGTGGAAACCCTAAATACAACATCGACATAGCAAAATCAATAGGGTAGCAAAAGAGGAAAAATGGAAGGAGGAGAAAAATGTAAATTAGAGGGGAAGAAGGGGCGAAGGAGAGAGAATTTGAACTTACCAATGGAGGAGGAGAGAGAGGGTGAGTATTAAAAAAAAGATTAGCTTCGAAGGAGAATGCAACTGGGAGATCGGACGCTGGAGAAGGAGGGGAGATAGGAGAGAGACGACTCGGATGTAAGCTTTCGACAAAAAAATAAAAGAGTAAATTCCACACTAACACCTCTTATTTGCACCTTTTTCCCTTAACTACCTTTTATAATTTTTTTTTACCAATTAATCACCAGTTATTATATCTAAGTAAATGCATACAGTACTTTATGGGTTTTATTATTGTCATATATCTTTTTTATCCATTATTTTTCTTACATTTAGTGTTGATTGTTAAGAATATTTCCAAATTTGGGTTATTATAAACTCCACCAATAAGTATTAGTATTATTTTTTAAAATACTTTTGGGCGATTTTATGGAATAATTTTAATTTACCGAAAAAGAACATATTTGTATATTTAAAATGATATGTCGTGTTAGAAATAGATGCGTTGAAAATAATTAATAATATACATTATTATATTAAAATTATAAATATAAAATTTAATTACAAACTCGTTATATCTAATATTATAAAATTATCAATGATGTTAAAATATTAGTATATTGATAGGATTTAAATAATTTAAAAAATTAAATTTGCAACTACCTAAAAAGCTTAGATATTTAGCAAACCTAACCTCTATATTATTTTATTTTTTTTCTAAAAAAAGGAACGAGTCCTCAAGACATTACTGAAGTAAAAAACAAAACTATAACATAACTAAATTATATTCGGTGTTTTGTTTGGATGTGTTTATAGATTATGATGTTGAAATGAAAAAAGTTAAAAATAAGAATGAGTTATAGGTAAAAACAAAATTAATGTTTTGAGTTTATTTTACTTCAAAAGACACTCATGTCCCTGAAAAACTTGAACAATAACGTTGAATACCCAAGATGAACAAACAATATCGGGATGGAAAAGCACAATGTCAAAATCGTGTTTTAAACGAAATTAAACTCATCCAAACAAAAATAACCTTGGTTTGAAAAGTTTATTTTTGAGGGGTTTATAAACCCAAATAAACTCGTAGAGAAGTAGACACGTACAAAAATTAAACTCAGGGTTTATAAACTAAATGAAACACAAATAAGCTACAAGTAAACAAACCCTTATTTATTAAACTAGTTTTTAAACTCATATCTAATTTATTGACCATCCAAATGCAGTTTATTCAAAATTATAACTTAAGCTAAAAAACGAATTTAAGGGCCCGTTTGGTTTGAACTCCGGAATCGGAAACGGAATGAAAACGAATCTAGTCAATACGTATACCATTGTTCATGAAAGTTTTTGGAATCATTCTTTGTGGTTTGAAGGAATTAGAGTAGAGTTTGATTACTTTTGATACCCTATAGGGTAACAAAATGTGGGGAAACAAGTGCATTTTGCATTAGTCCACAAGGAATGATTCCACAAAATTTCATGAATAATGATATACATATGGACTAAATTCGTTTCCATTCCGTTTCCGTTTTCGGAGTTGGAACCAAACGGGCCCTAAATGGCAAAACAAACTCGATCAAGGTAAGCTAGGCAATATAGTAACCCCAAATGTTCTCGAATAAAAAAAAAAAAAAAAGACCCTTGTTCAAACCATAAAATTTCATTGGAATACAAAATGCTAAAAGAACTCTGATATTAACACACGAGATCTGTCAAAGAGCCATTACTATGGTTTGTGTACAATGCTCTTCCCTTAATCCCTATGATTCTTGGGGACTTTAAAACCTCATTCTATATACTATAAACTGTACCTAAAAAATGTCACCAAACTTGGAACCTAATTTCTGTGGAGTGATTGCAAAAGTTACACGTCCTACTTCCCACTAGAAAATTGTCATGTCAAACAAGAGAAAAAGATAAACTAGAGTGATTTGATACTCTACAAACCTAAAGTATCACTGGACAAACCAAGAGAAAACCTAACAAATGCCAAAAACAAAGAGAAAAAAACAAGCCAGAGGAAGAACAAGAAGATTTTGGGATGGGGTGAGCATAGGACCATAATGTATTCTAATCAAGTGATTATGTAATTGCTATTGTACTTCCAAATAAAGACATCTTAAGAAGAAAGTACTATAATTTAGAACCCTAATTAACAGTACCATCTTCTACAGCCTTGAAAAAATGTATATCAAGCAAGCACATCAAAATAATATCCGGGTTTGCAAATTACATTCGAATGCTCTTCCCTAATCATCTAGGGTTCTTGTGGAACTAAGGTCTACAAGCCTCATCCTGTATATCAAACTGCACCAACAAAATTTTTCATAGCACCTAAATTTTTGTGTGGCTAATGAATGCATAAAAACTACATGTTTCTGCAATTCTGCCTAAAATGTGTTCTGTTTGTGGAAGGTTCTGATTCTCATTAGAAAATTTTCAAGCGTGACGGGTTCTCATTCAATTACTAGTGCTTAGCTTTTGATTCTTCTAAGATTTCCTCCTTTATCTTAAGCAATTCCTTCTCACCAGCTGCTATTAAACCCTTTACTGTGTCGAATGTTGTAAGCTTAATGCTGCAAAAATGAAGAGTTTCATCAACTGGGATGATTGTGAAACATTTCTTCTAGTTTGAAGATTGATGATTAGAGTATAGAAAAAAAATGTGATTTAACCTGCTATTTGGTAGTGTTTTCAATGCGTTTGGCAAAAATCCCCTATACAACCCGAGCCATCCATCGCGTTCCACAATACCTGCAACAGTAAGCTCACTCAACCATCTGTTTTTTGCAACTTCAGTAGAAGATCAGAAATATCTCATTTTGACATGCTTCACGGTGTTGATATTGATATGAATATGAATTTTCATGCATTTTGATTTTCTATGACTGAAAGCTTCAAGATAGCAGAAGGTGTCATCGTATTTTTTTCCAGCTTGCAGTGCAATTCAGTAATAATATCAAAACATAGAGGATAGTTTAAGCCTCAGGATTGGAAATTATAAACGTCTACCAGGAAATCGTGTATATATTACCAGGAAGGGCATCAAGAACTGTCTTGTAAGGTGTACCCCTCATTTGCATTTGTCTTCTTACAGTGTCCAAAGGATAACATGTAAGTGTAGCGATAGTAGCAGATACTAAAGCCGTTATTAAGGAACTTTCGGGCCTCTTCTGGTACTTCTCGGGCAAAGACTTCTTTACCCTATAATGACAGAAGAGATCCACACAAGTCAAGAAAAATATGATAAAACAAAACCTAAAAATTAAAATCAAAGACCGCTTATTCCACTTCAACGCTCCCGTAAGGGAGCCATTGAGGTACCATCCTCACAAGTCAAAAACGCAGAAGTTCACAGCAATGTAGGGAGCGATTCCAATTAATGATGGTCCAAGACCCTTAAAGAAGGAAGCCATTCCTTCTTCTCTTAGCATGCACAAGGCAACCTGCCAATTATTACATATATTTATTTCACGTGGCAATATATTTTTCATTTTGAGCAGAATAAGTTTGTGTTCACTTACCTGACTCATTGTTCTGGACCCTGGCTCTACAGCTAACCTCAACCTCAACACATCTAAAGGGTATGTCACCTACAAAAATACATAACAACTTGATTTAGGTTATAAGGCTCAATGTCTTGATAAATATGAATCATTCTTAATCATCCAGTTAATAGATTCAAATCTAGATTCTCAGTATCAATTTTTAAGTTGATCAGTTCTTGATTATTATTAAGAATCAGAATACTAGTAAACAAAGATATTCATAGTTTCTTCTGTTTACCAACCTGAGTACATAAAACTTAGTCATAATAACTGTTCTACAAAAGCATAGAGAATAAACTTTTTAGAGAAAAGATGCACAAAATTTTAGTCAATTTCTATATACATGAAAACAAGAATAAATATGAAGGCCATGGCATAACTCACAAGGGTTGACGTCATGCCAGCACAAGCACCAGCTGCTAATCTTCCAACAACAGAAAGTTCACCATCATTTCCCTCCAAAAGTTTCTGCAGTTTCATGAATAACATAAAATCAGATGCCAGAAAACTATGAACTGTATATAACCAAAGAGAGTATGTTTTCAAGTATTACTTTGTATATCTCGTAAGAAAAAAGTTGCACCGCACTATAAGGTATGACTCGTATCACCTGGAAAGTTTGTTACAAATCATATCATTTACATGTAAAAGGAAACTAAAGATGAGATGGCAGTGAAAAAGAGGAGGGATAAAGTTCTAAAACAAAGTTTATTAGAACCTGAGGAAGATTTCCTTTCCAGTACCCTTTCAGGCCCTCCTCCCTTCCGATCATAGTTACTGCCTGCATAAATAATGTTTGGGACAGCAATAAAGTATCAGACCAAAGTCATCCCATTATTAGCATTATAAACATCCCTAATGTTGCGCCTACTAAAACTTTATGAATGGTATCTTACCTGTACACTATGGAAATGTGGCTTTTAGGAAATAATTTCAGTTTTAGATCAATGGAGAAGCAACTGAATCAAAAGAAAGATGCAAACCTCTAAAAAACCAATTGCCTTCTTAGCACTTTCTTGGCCAAATCGCAGCCCATGTGTCTGTAAAGGAGAATATGGAAGGAGATAAAAAAAAAAAAAAAAAGCTTACTGCTTACACATCCAATCAAGTAATTTATGAACTTATTATCTTTATTATTCGATTTAGGGTAAAGTTATAATCTTAGCATGCACATATAACTTCCAGGCTTCACTTATTTATGCCGATACTGATGCAATATGCAGACGACCATAATGAACATGACACGCTAGCTTTATAATATCTCATACTTAAAAGCTGTAGCAATAATTATCGCAAGAGATCATATTACGCTAAAAAGGTTCAGCGCATACTTTAACTTGATGATTTTTTCAAGAAGCTTATTCTAACTTCTACAAGTACCAAAAATCAAGCTATAACTCCAAACAGAAGCTTATAAACACAGAAACTCATGACAGAATCACTTTTGAAATTAATCAAACGAATCCGCTGAAAGTGATGTATAAATTCCAACAGGACTTCTTTCACTACAAAGCAGCTGTTAGGCCCCCCAAACTAAAACAGACTATCACGTTTGAAAAGTTCAGTAGATTCAGTATCAAGCTAATCAAGTTCCCAACCACAGGAGCTTACGACTAATGCCAAGGGACTACAATCTTCCTTTTGAAACTAGAAATAAAAAAGTGACAGAAGTTATACCAAACTGTGTTATTACCTGCATAAGAAGCTTTACACGGTCAAGAGGAGCAGTGACAGTCTTAGCAGCGGCTCCGGCAACAGCGCCAGCGGCAAAGAGAGCCGCTTCCTTAGGGATAAGAGCAACCAATGCTACCGGATGTTTCAATAATCGCTCCATATTAGGTCCAAAATCTCTCTCCTCTCTCTTCTCCGTCACGGAAACGCAAGCAAAACCTACAGCTCGCCTTCCACCGCCTCCGCCGAGCCATCTGGTCCGAAATTGGGACTCCTGGTGCGAACGGAAACGCGAGAGCTCAGTGGGAGAACTGGTGTCTGAAGCTTGAATTCCGGGAATGGGGCGGCAAACTAGCGATGCTTTGTTTGAATACATAGATAGGGGAGTAGAACGAAGAATTCGACAAGTAAATTGCAGGTTTTGGAGTGGAATTGTTAAATTTGCTTACGGATTTGAGAGGCTTTTGGGGATGGTTGGTTCGAGCGGAGAAGATAAGGCAGCAGGGAAGAACATGCAGTTGGAGCGAGGGGGAGGAAAGGGAGGGAAACCCAGCAAATTATTCTATAGCATTTTTCGTTTTATTTTGTTAAATAAAATAAGAAAATGTGTTTTGACTGTACAGGTAATCGGCTGTACATTGCAAACTATTGGCTGTACGAAAAAATTAAGAGTTTATAGGTTATATTAGATTAAATGAGGAGGAGATTATTTTTTGTAATTGTTTGATATTAGACGTATATTATAAATTGAATTGTTAAAATGGATTATTATAAGTGTGAAAATAATTTGTATCTTAGGTTATTGGAAATTAACACTTTATAATTTTATTTAGATTAATTTTTTTTAAATTTGTATTTGATACCGAACACAATCTAAGTTGTTCATCCGGTACGTAATTACGGAGGTTGTTGGACTGACACGGTGACACGTATCTTCTTCTTTTTTTGCTTCAAACTGATATTTTTAGTTCGAAGTTTTTGTATCAATAATTCATACATTTTTATAAGAAAGTTTGTAATATTGAGTTGCCCTTTCAAATCTTTTATTCAAACTAGTTCAAATTTTGTATACTATTAATTTTAATATATTATTAATTTATGCATTTTTTTTAATAAATTTTTATGCAAAATGTTCAAATTTTGTATAATATAATTCTAATATTTTATATTGTTGTCTCATGTATTTTTTTGCTTTTAAGTTTTTTTTTTCACTTTTTAATTATACATGTTCAATGTTCAAATTTTGTATACTATAATTCTAATATTTTATATTGTTATCTCATGTTTTTGTTTTTAAGGTTTTATGCACTTTTTTAGTCGTTGTTCAAATTTCGTCTCTATGTTTTTTTAGACTTAATTGCAATTTACTTAATTTAAATTTTAAATCTAAAATATAGTCAATTATATTATTAAAATGACATTGTTCAATATTTAAATGTTTAAATGACTTGCATGTAGTTTACGTGAATACATCGGGACTCTAGGTAAAGCGAAGGGCGATTTCTCGTAACCGTTTTTCTGACGGTTACGACCGCTGTTCTTTCTCTCCGGCCGCCGGCTGTGGGAGCTAGGGTTCTCTCGCCGGATACGTGCGAGTTCACCAGTTGACGGAAGTGCGTGCTTGATTGGTTTTTGCAGGTTTTTGGAAGTGGTAGACGATGGCGAGTAGTGTTGGACAGGCGAGTAATATAGATCTTACGGAGGAGGAAGCGAAAGTAGTCCATGTGACAGTGAGCGATCGGGAAGAAGCTGCTAAGAAGAGGACTATCTCACTGGTAGGGTCGCTAATGACAAAGAAACCTTTCAATGTCTATGCCTTAAAATCTACCATGAAAGGGGCATGGCGATTGAAGAACAACTTTCTGTTTCGTGAGATCCGCCACAATTTATTCGTATTCCAATTCATTGAGGAATCAGATAGGGAGAAGGTGATCAAAGGGGGCCCTTGGGCTTTTGATAAGTCGCTGTTAGTTTTGAAGGAGCCTGGGGACGAGCAACCGTCACAAATCTCCTTTGATAAGTGTCCATTCTGGGTCAGGATCTTGGATCTCCCTCTACCAGCTATGAATATGTCAATAGCAAGAGCAGTAGGAGAGGTTTTTGGTGGTTTGATCGAGGATGATGAAGAACAAACCATGCTTAGCGCCAAGTTTCTGCGTCTGAGGGTTAACGTTGATGTGAAGCAACCGCTAAGACGAGGAGTTATCCTGAACATTGAGAAGAAAAAATACTGGGTTGAATTAAGATATGAGAGACTACCAAACTTTTGCTATTTGTGTGGTTGTTTAGGGCATGTGGAGCTTGAATGTGATGCGGAGGAGGCTGGTCCAGAAAAGCAAGCATATGGCGATTTTCTGCGTGCATCGCCGATGAAAGTCGTTATGGAGCATAGTGCTTCTGAACGGGCGAAGGAGCGGGAACTATTGAAGGTTATGAAGGATAGGACAGCAGGGGTAGCGAAAAAAGGTACAAGTATGCCTGTTGATCACACAACTAAACGCTCTCTCTTTGATGTACTCAGTAGTGCTACGGAGGATAATGAGAAGAGTCTTGATGAAGGGACTGATGAATTTGTTTCCCTGGTGCATAAGCTGAGTGGATTACCACATGAGATTCATGACTTGGATGTGCGAATGGAGAGTGTGGAGAGCCGAGTAGAGACTGATAAAGGTTTAGGGCATAAGGATATGGAGGAACACACCATAGGGAAGGGTATTACAGGATTGGCGCCGGGAGGGAGTGGATCGGGTGTGCTATTACTCGAGGGGAAAAAGTGTAAGTCTGGGGGAGTGTCTTACGGGGTAGGAATGGTTCCGGAGGGAGGGATGGTCAGTGGGATAGGGAATGACGATTATGGCATGGTACATAAATGGAAACGTTTAGCTAGGGAGGGGGGCGAGAAGGGGGTTGGAGCTGGAGATATACTGGCGAAACGAAAACAACTGGATGCGGGGGATGTTGAGGGTGAAAGGGCACCAGGGAAGGGTGTGAAACGCACCATGGTTACACATGGATGCCTATCGGCAGGAGGGGACGAGATCCTCTCTTGCCGGGACAAATGAATTGTCTCAGCTACAACTGCCGGGGATTGGGGAAGGCCCGAGCAGTTGTTCGTCTCACTAATTTAGTGCGGCGTGAGGACCCTAAGGTAGTGTTCTTGATGGAAACCAAGTGCGAGAAGAAGAGAATGGAGGCAGTTCGACAAAAACTGAGGTTGGAGAATTGTTTTACTGTGGACTGTAGAGGCAAATCCGGGGGGTTGTGTCTTATGTGGGCTGCTGATGTGAATTTGAGCATTCAATCCTACACTTTCCATCACATTGATGCTCTGATTTCGATTAATGACCCACTTTCAAGTTGGCGATTTACTGGCATGTATGGGTGGCCAAAAGAGACAGAGAAACATCATACCTTGGAGCTACTTCAGAAGTTGAGTGAGGAGACTAGGGGAGCATGGCTTTGTGTTGGTGATTTCAATCGTATTCTTTCGCTCGATGACAAACAAGGGGGTCTTCATCCTACCTATTCGCAGTTGCTTGCATTCCGCGACACTCTGGAGGAATGCGAATTGATGGAAATTGAGTTTTCTGGGCATCGCTTTACGTGGGATAATGGACGTAAGGGGGCAGACTTCATTCAAGAAAGATTGGACTTTGTTTTTGCTAATGAGGCTTGGTCGGAGTTGTACCCGGGTTCGTCGGCTGTGCATTTAAGTCGAGAGGGCTCGGATCATGTTCCCGTCATGGTTTACCCACTTAGAATGGAGAATGCAGAGTCATGTCAGCGATCGGGACGTCGACCTCGCCGTTTTGAGGCTCTTTGGGCGGCGGACGAAGGGTGTGAGATCATCATTCAAAACGCTTGGAATAATCCCAATTCTCGACTAGGGGGTGAAGGTGTGATGGGGCAGCTAGCTTGTTGTATGGCTGAGCTACAAGATTGGGACAAAAAAACGTTTGGTAATGTTTTGGCCAAATTAAGAACAGTTCGGGATGAGCTACGGGAGATCAACAAAAGGGGCATCACTGGGGCGTTGGTGGGACGTAGGCAAGAGCTTGAGAAACAGGAGAATATACTTATGGACCAGGAGGAGAAACTTTGGTTCCAACGGGCCCGGGTGAATGAACTGAGGTGGGGTGACAAAAATTCTAAATTCTTCCACATAAAAGCAAGTGGGCGACGGAAGAGGAACACACTCAGTCGGTTGATCGATGACAATGGAATGGAATGGAGAAGTGGTGATGGGATGGCTCAGGTGGCAGTTGAATATTTCCAGGATCTGTTTAAGACTAATCTTCACGCACTTCCGTCAACGGCTTCTCAAGGAATTACGCATGTGATCACGGATGCAGATAACCATGAGCTTCTGCGGCCCTTTTCGGATGAGGAGGTACATTCCGCCCTTTTTTCGATGCATCCTACAAAAGCTCCGGGGCCGGATGGTATGTCAGCGTTGTTTTATCAACAACATTGGCATATTATCGGCTCGGATGTCACTCACTTCGTTCTTAATATTCTAAATGGAGATATTATGCCCCAAAACCTCAATCACACATTTATTTCCCTTATTCCTAAAGTTAACAACCCATCCCGCATGAAGGATCTACGGCCTATCAGCTTGTGTAATGTGTTATATAAAATTATTTCCAAGATGCTTGCTAACAGGTTAAAGATATGTCTCACAAAAGCTGTCTCGGAAACCCAAAGTGCATTCGTCCCGGGGCGACTTATCACAGATAATGCGTTGGCTGCGGCTGAGGTCTTTCATCATATGAAGACGAAACGACAGGGTAATATGGGCTATTTGGCGCTGAAATTAGACATGGCAAAGGCATATGATAGAGTGGAGTGGAGCTTTCTGGAGGAATGTATGAGCAAGTTGGGCTTTCACTCTCGTTGGATTGCGTTGATCATGAGATGTGTGACGAGTGTTTCGTTCTCGGCTCTTGTGCAAGGTGTTCCTACACAACAGTTTATACCATCTCGGGGTTTGCGTCAGGGAGACCCGCTTTCTCCTTATCTGTTTTTACTATGTGCGGAGGCTTTGTCAGGTTTAATACGATTGAGTGAAGTACATGGTTCTTGGAAGGGCATTAGGATTGCACGGAGCGCACCGGTGGTGTCTCACTTATTTTTCGCTGATGATAGTCTGTTGTTTGCTAGAGCAACTTGTCAACAAAGCCAAGAAATTGTTAATATACTTCGTTGTTACGAAGCAGCGTCTGGACAACAAGTGAATTTTAGCAAATCTGAATTATCTTTCAGTAAGAATGTTAGTGAGGAACGAAGGGAGGAGATACAAGGAATATTACAGGTTATCGAGGTTGCCAAACATGAGAGGTATTTGGGGCTCCCCACAATGATCGGTAGATCGAAGAAGGTGATCTTTGCGAGTGTTAAAGATAGGGTGTGGCAAAAATTGTCATCTTGGAAGAGTCTTTTTCTGTCAAAAGCCGGGAAAGAGGTTCTAATCAAGTCCGTGTTGCAAGCAATACCAACTTACACTATGTCATGCTACTATCTTTCAGCGGATTTATGTCGGGACATTGAGCAAATGATATGCAAGTTTTGGTGGGGGGATTCGGATCGAAGGGCGATCCACTGGATGAGCTGGAAACGGATGTGTACTCCAAAGAAAAAAGGAGGGATGGGCTTCCGTGATTTGGAGTCCTTTAATGTTGCCCTTCTTGCGAAACAAGGTTGGAGGTTGATCACTCATCCGGATTCTATGCTTGCACGTCTCCTTAAAGCAAAATATTTCCAATCTTCTTCATTCCTTGAAGCGCGACTTGGATGTTCTCCTAGTTATGCATGGAGAAGCATACTTCGCGGGAGGGAGGCTCTGAATGATGGTTTGTTGTGGTCTGTAGGGAACGGAGCATCGATTTCAATCCGGGACGATAAGTGGCTACCCCGACCGAAACTATTTCAGCTGTTTACTAGACCACCTGATGATGTTAACTTCCAACGAGTGGGGGACCTCATTGATTGGGAAAGAAGGGTATGGCGTGAAGGTGTGATCCGGGAGCTTTTTAGTGAGGAGGATTGTGAGCTCATTTTACGTATTCATCTTGTCGATCCTCATGTACCGGATTCTTTAACCTGGTTCTATGAAAGGAGTGGGACTTTTTCTGTTCGCTCTTGCTACCATCTGATTTTGGATAATAAGCATAGTGACGAGGGACTAGGTATGATGTCATCAGGGTTTAATACAGAGAAGCTCTGGAAAACCTTGTGGAGGCTGAAAATTCCCCCACGAATTCGGGACTTTATGTGGCGGAGCGTTTCGGGGGTCCTTCCTTGCAATGTTAACCTGATGAATAGAAAATGCTTAAGTGATCCTCGATGCTTTTTCTGTGGACGTATGGAAAGTATTGAACATTCACTATTTTCCTGTGCCAATGCAAAACAGGTATGGAAGCTCACACCTCTACATCGTGAGATCCACCGAAGCCTTTCTAATTTCAAGGAAATATTGTGGACAGCCATGGAGATGACACCTAGTGAGCTGATAGAGGAATGGGCAGTACTCCTCTATGGTATTTGGATGAATCGTAATATGAATATATTTCAAGGAAGAAATAAGGAGGCTTGGATGGTCGTTGACTCACAACTCCACTGGCTTGCAGAGTTTAAACGCCATCATCAGATGGGGAGAGCTGCTCATCGGGATCGCCCAAGTGACCTCGCGCGATGGAGAACGCCACCGGAAGGCTTCGTCAAAATTAACGTGGATGCTTCAAGCACTGGTACCTTATGTGGAGTGGGCATGGTTGCACGTGACGTCCGAGGTGTAGTTGGCTTCTTGGGGGCGAAGACCATTCAGATTGGAACATCTCCAGACGTTGCTGAAGCGGAGGCCATATTGTGGGCAATTCAGAAAGCGGTGGACCAAAAGCTAACACATGTAATTGTTGAATCTGACTGCTTGGGAGTTCTTACGCTCATTAAAACTCGAACGAGATATCGGACCCCACTTGGCATGTTGGTCGATCAAATCTTGAAGACGGCGGTGGGAGTGGAATTCATTAGCTGGGTTTATGTTAATCGCAAAGGTAACCAAGCAGCTCACTTTTTAGCTGGCTTGAAACCACCGGCACCTTTTTTCGGTTCTGGTCTTTGTTTTTCTTCTTCTGCTCTTGACAGTATTTTGTGTGTTGATCTTTCTGTTTATGAATGAAGGTGTTTGGTTTGCTTCTCAAAAAAAAAAAGTTTACGTGAACAAATTTGTTGTTTATGTGATCAAATTTTAGAAAGCTCTCAGGTTATTATTCTTTTTAAAGAAAATAATTTTAGTAGTGACCCAAATCAAGGGTATAAGGTTTACAATGCTACGAGGACAATGAGTACTATAGTAATGGATTTCACCAAAGGAACTTAACTAAATACAAGATCTAACAAGATAATACGCAACCTATTACATTATTGTCTTCAGATAAAATGAAAATGTAAAATATGACTTAAATTACAAACAAGAACAAAAATGCACCTTATTATAAATTAACTGTATGCCTTTAATAAAATTCCTATAATGTCAAGGATATCCATTTTTTAGTACAGTCGGGTCAACCCGTTTGTTACTACATACGGGTCAACCCATACCGAGTTACGGGTTCCCAATTCCAGGACTGTGGCCGGGTGGAGCTCTACGGCGATGATCCTTGGCTTCGGAATGTAGCTCCTCCGATTGAGGTTTGTTGTCTCTAAGACGAGCCTTAACAGAAGCTACTAGATACTGCTGGTATTCTGATTTCTCACCCCATTTAACATTCTCCATCAAAACCGCAGTCGCCATTGATGGATTCTTCCGAGCTCCTAACAATGGCGTAAAAATTACCGATCATGAGCCATACATGTATAAATTTGTTCAATTTATATCCAATTCAAACCCAGTCAAAAAAACAAATGATATAATTGAGCTACAGTGCACAATCTGCACCAGATCAGATGGAACAGGCTACCATCGCCGAAGCGTTAAAACAGAGCAAGTACTAAATGGAGAGAGCATACCTGAAGAGGAGACGAGACCCTGAACGACGATTAAATATATTTGTGTTTCTATTTTCATCATTTATAAACTTTTCCATCAAAATTAATCAAAGCACATACTTGTTCATCTTCTTCGCTAGACTTGGCTTCATTGATGGTGTTCTTGAGTGTTGATGCTTTTAGAGGATTCTCTCCTAATATAGCCCAAAAAAGGGTATCGTGCTATTTGGTAGTGTTTTCAATGCGTTTGGCAAAAATCCCCTGTACAACCCGAGCCATCCATTGCTTTCCACAATACCTGCAACAGTAAATTCACTAAACCATCTGTTTTTTGCAACTTCAGTAAAAGATCTGAAATATCTCATTTTTGACATGCTTCACTGTGTTGATATTGATATGAATATGAAATTTCATGCATTTTGATTTTCTTCGACTGAAAGCTTCAAGATGCAGTAAGGTGTCATCGTATTTTTTTTAGCTTGCAGTACAATTCAGTAATAATATCTAAACATAGAGGATAGTCTTCCAGGGAGTTTAAGGCTTTAAGCCTCAGGACTGGAAATTATAAACGTCTACCTAAAAATTATGTGTATATATTACCAGGAAGGGCATCAAGAACTGTCTTGTAAGGTGTACCCCTCATTTGCATCTGTCTTCTTACAGTGTCCAAAGGATAACATGTAAGTGTAGCTATAGTAGCAGATACTAAAGCCGTTAGTAAGGAACTTTCGGGCCTCTTCTGGTACTTCTCAGGCAAAGACTTCTTTAGCCTAGTATGACAGAAGAGATCCACACAAGTCAAGGAAAATACGATAAAACCAAAGCTAAAAATTAAATCAAAGACCGCTTATTGCACTTCAACTCTCCCGTAAGGGAGCCATTGAGGTACCAGCCTCACAAGTAAAAAACGCAGAAGTTCACAGCAATGTAGGGAGCGGTTCCAATTAATGATGGTCCAAGACCCTTAAAGAAGGAAGCCATGCCTTCTTCTCTTAGCATGCACAAGGCAACCTGCCAATTATTTA
Organism: Fagopyrum esculentum; assembly: GCA_033239045.1. Classification (NCBI taxonomy): domain Eukaryota; kingdom Viridiplantae; phylum Streptophyta; class Magnoliopsida; order Caryophyllales; family Polygonaceae; genus Fagopyrum; species Fagopyrum esculentum. Next base: position 150,649,550 of record BSUD01000004.1, on the reverse strand, counting down.
ATCTATTTAGTTCACATGGCAATATATTTTTCATTTTGAACAGAATAAGTCTGTGTTCACTTACCTGACTCATTGTTCTGGACCCTCGCTCTACAGGTAACCTCAACTTCAACACATCTAAAGGGTAAGTCACCTACAAAAATACATTACAATTTGATTTAGGTTATGGGGCTTAATGTACTTCAATCCATAAACACAGTTCTTCATTAAGTAGCAAAAAGTCTTGACAAATGCAAATCATTCTTAATCACCCAGTTAATAGATTCAAATCTAGATTCTCAGTATCAATTTTTAAGTTTATCAGTTCTTGATTATTATTAAGGGCCCGTTTGGTTTAAACTCCGGAAACGAAAACGGAGGTACAACCAAACAGGGGCTAAGAATCACAATACTAGTAAACAAAGATATTCATAGTTTCTTCTGTTTACAAACCTGGGTACATACACAGAGAATCGACTTTTTTAGAGAAAAGATGCACAAAATTTTAGTCGATTTCTATATACATGAAAACGAGAATAATGTTAAAGGTCATGGCATAACTCACAAGGGTTGACGTCATGCCAGCACAAGCACCAGCTGCAAATCTTCCAACAACAGAAAGTTCACCATCCTTTCCCTCCAAAGGTTTCTGCAGTTTCATGAATAACATAGAATCGGATGCCAGAGAACTATGAACTGTATATAACCAAAGAGAGTATGTTTTCAAGTATTACTTTGTATATCTCGTAAGAAAAAAGTTGCACCGCACTATAAGGTATGACTCTTATCACCGGGGAAGTTAGTTACAAATCATATCATTTACATGTAAAAGGAAACTAAAGATGAAATGACAGTGAAAAAAGAGGAGGGAAAAAAGTTCTAAAAAAGTTTCCTTGAACCTGAGGAAGATTTCCTTTCCAGTACCCTTTCAGGCCCTCGTCCGTTCCGATCATAGTTACCGCCTGCATGAATAATTTTTGGGACAGCAATATAGCATCAGACAAAAGTCATCCCATTATAGGCATTATAAACATCTCTAATGTTGCGCCTACTGGAACTTGATCAATGGTATCTTACCTGCATACTATGGAAATGTGGCTTTTAGGAAACTATTTCAGTTTTAGATCAATGGAGAAGTGATTGAATCAAAAGAAAGATACAAACCTCTAAAAAACCAATTGCCTTCTTAACACTTTCTTGGCCAAATCGCAGCCCATGTGTCTGTAAAGGAGAATATGGAAGGAGATAACAAAAAATAGCTTCCTGCTTACACATCCAATCAAGTAATTTATGAATTAGTATCTTTTTATACGATTTAGGGAGAAGTTATAATCTTATCATGCACATATAACTTCCAGGCTTCACTTATTTATGCTGATACTGACGCAATATCCAGACGACCATAATCTTATCACTTTTGAAATTAATCAAACGAATCCGCTGAAAGTGATGTATAAATTCTAACAGAACTTCTTTCACTACAAAGCAGCTGTTAGGCCCCCCAAACCAAAACAGACTATCACGTTTGAAAAGATCAGTAGATTCATGTTCAAGCTAATCAAGTTCCCTGTTCATCAAATTCCCAACCACAGGAGCTTACGCTTAATGCCAAGGGACTAAAATCTTCCCTCAGAAACTAGATATAAAAAGTGACAGAAGTTATACCAAAGAGTGTTGTTACCTGCATAAGAAGCTTTACACGGTCAATAGGAGCAGTGACAGTCTTAGCAACGGGTCCGGCAACAGCGCTAGCGGCAAAGAGCGCCGCTTCCTTAGGGATAAGATCGACCAATGCTACCGGATGATAATCGCTCCATATTAGGTCCAAATTCTCTCTCCTCCGTCACGGAAACGCAAGCAAAATCTACAGCTCACCTTCCACCGCCGCCTCCGAGCCATCTGGTCCGAAATTGAGACTCCTGGTGCGAACGGAAACGCGAGAGCTCAGTGGGAGAACTGGTGTCTGAGGCTTGAATTTCGGGAATGGGACGGCAAACTAGCGATGCTTTGTTTGAATACATAGATAGGGGAGTAGAACGACGAATTTGACAAGTAAATTGCAGGTTTTAGAGTGGAATTGTTGAACTTACTTAAGGAATTGAGAAACTTTTGGGGATGGTGCGAGCGGAGAAGACAAGGCAGCAGGGAAGAACATGCAATTGGAGAGAGGGGGACGAAAGGGAGGGAAACTCCAGAAATTCTTTCTTGTGCTTTGTACGACTATTTTTAAAAAAAATTAAAGTAAAATATATTTTAATAATTATTTTTCAACAATTATAATTAAAAGTATTTATATTTGATCTATTAAAACATAAGATATTATAATTTTAGTAATATAAAATTAAGTTTGAAAAAATCATTCTAATATATTAGGAAATGAATACATGAGAAATAATTTATTTATTAAAATTAAAAATATATTTAGATAGTAAAAATATTAAATTTTGTAGATATTATCTTTTAGATTATTAATATTTTATTTCATCTTAATTTATATAGTAAAAATAATTAAATTTTAATTATTAAAAAATATAATAATATTAATAAATTAAAAATAATAAAAAATAAATTGTAATAAAATAACCGTCATGTCATGATTTTAAACGCTTTTGATTTAATATAGAAAAATATAGATAGATTGTTGGCACTAGGGCTGAGCAAGATCGGTTCGGTTCATCTGAACCGAACCGAACCGAGAAATTTCGGTCCGGACCGAACCTAAACCGACAATTTAGGTTCGGTCTTAGGTCCGTGTTTTTTATAATTTCGGTTTCGGTCCAAAATCGAAAAAACCGATAAAAAACCGAAAACCGAATTTCATTTAATAAAAATTATTTTAGAATTGTTATTTTTAGTTGTGGCAATTTTAATTAGTTTTTTTTTGATGAAAAAAGAGCCGAAGCTCCCCGCGCCTACGCGCTTAAAATAAAATGAATTACAAAATCGAAAAACGAGGGAACGAGACGCCCCTCAAATCGTCCAACAAAATATTTCTCAACTCTAAAGGAGGATCCAAAAGACGGTGAAAACCGAGATCCATGGAAAAAGCTAAGCTTGCAATCGCATCAGCAACCCTATTACCTTACCGAAAAACATGATCGAGACTTACTAGCCAGTCCCGAGTTAGGAAGCCTTGGCATTTAATAACTAGGCTCGATAAGGGGTGATTGTTGCTAACCCCATTTCGAATCAACCCCACGATCAAGAGAGAATCCACTTCAACCGATACTCTTCTGAGGCCAAGGTCCCATGCAAGCTCCATGCCAAGATAAACTCCCCATAGCTCAGCTTCCGGAACAGTTGTGGTGCCCAGATTCGCAGCAATTCCATGGACCCATTCCCCTTGCTCGTTACGTATAACTGCTCCTGATGTCGCCATTCCGTTTCGGCGGGCTCCATCTGAGTTGATCTTCACCCAACCTGCATTTGGCTTGCTCCATCTAATCAGCAGTTCCTGTCTCTTTACCAAGCCCAGATTTTGCCCCCTCGATCATGCCTCCATATTCTCTTTGTGAGTCGCTCTGATGAACCGGATCTTATCTCTTGGGATGTTTCCTTCGTTGAAGGTTCTTGCATTACGCCACTTCCAGATCCACCATACCGTAATCGCAAAGAGCTCATTCCATGGTTCCTTGGTGTGATTGTTCCTCCCCATATTCACATTCTCAAAAATCCATTCCTCCCAAGGTAAAAGGAAGAAAGTAGACTGGGCATCGTGAGGTGCTAATGAGAGCCATATATCCTTTGCAAAGGTGCAGTCCCTGAGTAGGTGGAGTAAGTCTTCCTCTTTGTTCGGACAAGCAAGACAATCAGGGGACGTGGCCATATGTCTCCGGAACCGTTCAAGATTAGTTAGGACTACCTTCCATGCAACCTGCCAGAGAAAGTACTTGATACGCTCTTGGACCCTAATCGACCAAACTCGTTTGAAAAGTCCCTCTCTAACATCATTTCCCGCTCTTCTATTACATACATAATGATGGGCCGAGGATACATCAAACTCCCCATCTTGAGTTGATCTCCACCGGACATGATCTTCCTCAGTTTCATCAGCCCACACTCTAACTGCTACCAACTTCACGGAAGCTGCATTGCTTAAGCGGCTTGTTAAGTAATTCCAATCCCACCCTTCATCTCCCCTCCAAACATCCCTTACAGAGAGATCAAGATCCCATTGCGTAAGCGGCATTTGGCATGAGATCACGAGAGGCTCCTCCGATACCCAGGAATCTCTCCAGAACTTTGCTCTCCTACCATCCTTAATGTTCTACCCAATGTTCGGAGCAATGACCTCGTTATAACATGTCACCACCCCTCTCCAAGTCTGCGAGCAGCCCCCTTTAAGTGCTAAGGTTATGGGCCAATCCTGAGCAGAATTATGATACTTCCTGAGTAGTATCTTGGCCCATACTTGATCTTTCTTCATGAACATACGCCATCCAAGTTTACTTATCATGGCAAGATTAACTTCTTTCATCTTTCTGATCCCCAAACCTCCACTGTTTCTTGGTTGGCAGACACTATCCCAGTTTAGCTTATGCATCTTTCTGCATCCTTCGGTATCCCCCCAGACAAACCTGGGACAGATCTTATCCAATTTAGATGAGACGCTTGCACGTAGGATCATAACACCCATGTAGTGCAGAGGGATGGTTGAGAGTACTGAACGTACCAACGTGGTGCGACCTGCCAAGCTAAGGGTCTTCGCTTTCCATCCCGAAAGGCGAGAAGTTACTCTCTCAATAAGTGGATTGAAAATCTCACGTGTGGTTGCTCCATTCTGTAAAGGAATGCCCAGATACATTCCTAGATTACGGGTATATGGAACTCCACAAACATCACTTAACTGTTGCTCTAGAGCACCCCTAACATTGTGGGAGACATATAATCTTGATTTTGCAAGGCTGACTCTTTGTCCCGAAGCATTGCAAAACTCCTCAAGGATCTTCCTGATTGTCCGGATTTGTGAGCAAGACGCCTCCGCAAATAAGAGGATATCATCAGCGAAGAAAAGATGCGAGATGGCTGGTCCTCCTCTTGAGATTTTGATTGGCTTCCAATGACCTTCCCCAACAGCTTTTTCTATAAGATGACCCAGTCTTTCAAGGCAGAGAACAAATAGGTAGGGGGAAAGAGGATCCCCTTGCCGGACACCTCTTGTGGTTTCGAAACTCCTCCTGCATTCCTCATTCCATAGTACTCTCATAGAACTCGTTGAGATGCAAGAGCTTACCCAGTCGACCCATTTACAAGGCACACCCATGTCTTGAAGAGTATCCGTAACAAACTCCCACCGGAGTCTATCATAGGCCTTCTCGAGATCCAATTTAATGATCATCCACCCCATTTTACCTTTCTTCTTGCTAAGGGAATGAATAACTTCTTGTGCAAGCACAACATTGTCCGATATTAAGCGACCTCGAATAAAACTACCTTGTAGAGGGCTAACAAGATTATTCATAAAAGGTTTAATGCGATTAGCAATAATCTTGGTGATCACGTTATAACTTACATTGCATAGACTGATGGGTCGAAATTGTTGGATGGTTTATGGACTTGCAACTTTTCCAATGAGAACCACGAGTGTTTCATTTACCGATCTAGCTAGCTTGCCCGTCGCAAAGAACTCCTTCACAAGTCGAGCAAGTGATTCGCCGACTGTGTTCCAACAATTTTGGTAAAAAAGGGGTTGGTAACCATCAGGATCAAGAGCTTTCATGGCTCTCATACTTTTCAAGGCACCCAATACTTCCCTATCTTCGCATGGCTTAATCAGATCAGCATATTGATTCTCAGTGAGTATCGGAAAACCACCCCTAGGAAGAGAAGAGAGTGGTGAAAGCTCCAAGGGGCCATAGAGATCCTTATAGAAAGCAACAACATGTTCTTCTAAGATTTTTTGATCCATAGACCACTCTCCATTCGTTAATCTTAGCGCCAAGACCATATTATGATTTCGTCTAACAATGGTATAAAGATGGAAAAAAGCAGTGTTACGATCTCCACAAGAGATCCATTTCTGTCTCGATTTTTGGCACCATAGTAGCTCTTCCTGTTTCAGAACAACCCCAACTTCCTTCAATGTTTCGTCTTCTCTTTTGAGGAGTGTGTCACTTACAGTAATGTCGAGTTCCAATCTGATCTTTTCAAGTTCCATGATAAGAGCTTCTTTGCGATGTTGTATATTGCCAAAAGATTCTCTATTCCACTTGCGGAGTACCTTCTGTAGGTGTCTAAGGGCCTCCGGAAGGCTAACTGCTTTATTCCACGTTTATTCAATGAGATGTCCAAATTCTGGGTGAGTTAGCCAGGCAGCAATGAATCGGAAGGGGCGTCGTCTAGGGTTACCCCCTGGTTCTTTGTGTAGTGAGAGAAGTAAGGGATTGTGGTCTGATGATAGACGTGGAAGGTGTCTAACCTCAGCATGAGGCCAACGAAGTCGTCCATTGGGGGTGATAAGAATTCTGTCAAGTCTCTTGGAGATTCTAGTTAAACTCGAACGGCCTCTCGACCAGGTGAAGGGGGACCCAACGTACCCCAAGTCAATAAGATTATTATTACTTATCTAGTCTCCAAACTCGAGTGAGTATCTAGAGAGACGATTGGCTCCACCTTGACTCTCCTCGATACTCTTGGTAACATTAAGATCTCCTCCTACCAACACTGGAAGTGGTGAATGTTGGACGATGCTTTGAATTTCCGACCAGACATCCCCCCTTCTACTGGGATCGGGGGAAATGTAGGTCACAATGAGGATGAAGTCTCCCTCCTCATGCTCTACAAACACATGGAGAAACTGCTTATGCTTCTTAACCACTTTGAACTTGATTTTATCTGACTGCCAAAGAAGCCAAATGCCCCCACTCCGACCTTCAGCCTCCATTCTTTCCAGTGAATCAAACCCCATCTTTTCACATATTGTATCAGCCTTATTTCCTGAACAGTGGGTCTCAAAAAGAGCTACAAAGTCAGGTTTATGTTTCCGGATCATGTACCGGATAGACCTTCGGAAACTATTCTTTACAATTCCGAAGCAGTTCCATAGAATACCTATCATTAAAAACTTATGGGTGGAATAGTCCGCCTCCAAGCCTTCATTTTGTGAGTCGGGTACCATCGAGGTCTGAGTGTCATTGCAAACCTCCATGAGCTCATCAACTGTGGGATGATCCAGGGCCATCTTGGCAGCAAACGCTACATCCTGGGGCAGTGCTCTATTTAGAATCTTGACTTGTGGTTCAGCTTTCCTGGTCTGTGGAGCACTAGGTCCAGATTCCTGCCTGTTCCTCACAGCAGGAGCATTGATGGTTTCCCTTCCTTTCTCTTGAATCTCTGTATTCGGTAAGTTACCATTAAACCTTACCCTTTTTCTATTTTGAGGTCGTGGTCCCCCTGTCGGGAGTTGTCGGGGTTCTGCATGGGCCACCATCTTCGTTTTCCCATCCTGGTTACTTCTGGTATTCCCTGCTCCCTGTCTCCCTTTATCATTGTTCCATGGTCTCCTACGTGGGACCACCATCCAGGGACCATGTTCGTACCCTTCTTTATCTTCTATCACCTACTCAGGCTGAGTAGAGGTATATTTTTCACCTCTTGCCTCTCGACCACGTTTACCGAACTGACCAAGGTTTCAACTACTTCCTCCTCCACTTGTACCTTTTCTTTGTATACACATGTTTCCTGCGTGTGACCGTAACATCCACAGGAGAAACAAATTATGTGGAGATTTTCATATTCCAAGAGTAACCTTTTCCCATTGACAATCAGATCACCTTTCAATGGCCGGGTGAGATCGACCATCACACAAACTCTTGCAAATTTGCCCCTTGAGATGCCCAGGGTATTAGCATCAATCTTCAGAGGGTTACCAATTGCAGAGGTAATACACTTGAGGATGTGAGGGTTATACATCGCAAAGGGTAGACATGTGATACGAACCCAAACTCCCGTCGACTTGATCACTGATGTCATTGGATCAAAACTTTCGTCCCACTCCTGTAACATGAGATAGTGATCCAGCATCTTCCAAGGTCCATTAGTCAGGACGTCTAGCATGTCGGTTTCCTTTTCAAACCTAATGAGAAAGAAGTCATTGGGCAGATCAAGCATTGTCCATCCGCCAATAGGTTTCCACATAAGACGTATATTCCTTTCAAAAGATGAGAAAGAGATCATTCGTCCGAAAAGTTTAACCACAATAGAGTTCCTCCAAGGGGCATTCAAAACACTAACAACCTCCGGTGCAATGTTGATAACTGGAGTCGAGTCACTACCTTTGGGGTATTCGATAGAGACCATACCCGTGTCAAGCAAGTTATCAGGAAGCAAGGGCATCTGCTTCCATGCTTCGTCTCCGAAGAGCATAGCGCTCCAAGTTGGAGACTTGTGATTCGGGTTAGAGGATTGGCCAGCCTCTGGAGCCTGGTTTGCCGAAGTAGCATGAAGAGGAGCATGTGGAGTATCTTTTGGGGAGGCAGGAGAAGGCACAGAGTTCGGTTCTGGTGCATCAGGAAGGGGAGCCTCGGAAATCGCCCTAATCGCCGTCATTAGGGTTTTTGTCTTTTTTTTTTTTTTTTAATTAGTACTTATTGCTTAAATGAGATTGTTACTTTTCTAAGTTTCAACTCTTTATACAAAAATTATTATAGAATTGAAAATTTTATTTTATTGTTATATTATCGAGATTTTTTATTTTTAATTTTAGGTTCATTTAGGTCCGGAACCGAAATGAAACCGACATAATCGGTTCGGTTTTAGGTTCGCATATTTCAAGTTTTCGGTTTTCGGTCCAAGGTTTTTGAAAAATCGGTTTTCGGTTCGGTTATGGACCTATGATTAGCCCTAGTTGGCACTGACACTAACACCCTTCGCTAGACGCTGGTGGGTTGCGATTTAATTTCTACCGGTTGATAAATCAAAGTTGGTGTATTTTATTTTTTGTTATAGATAAATCATTCCAATAACACAAGAGTAAGTGAGTAACCTTCATAAATCATTATTTATGACTGATACAATGGGTGCAAACTGAACTTTACAGAAGCATCTAATACCATCTAACCCACAAGATTGAAAGGATTTCCAAGGTAAACTAAACCCTCCTGCTCATTCTTTCACACACAACAACGAACCAGCTCAAAAAAGTACAGCAAAACTACACACACTCACCATCTCGTCGATCAAGCCCCACGGTCCACGGATAGATGTATATAAATGCCCATTGCCAAGTAACACACAGTTGTCTTTGAATGAAAGAATCAACATATCAACCTGTCCCCATTGATCAGCCTTGTCCATGCCGGTACTCACGGTTGGTCTCCGGTTGGCGTCTTCAGGACGAAGAAGCAGCCTGCAATGACTATGTAACATAGGAGAAGAACAAGTCCTTTCATGTAGTGAGATGATCCGTCTTGTAGAGATAAGCCAGTGATGATTATGGATAAAGCTAGAGAACCGGTTTCCAATGGTGTGAATACAAGATCCATGTTTATGCCTATGATCCAAGCAACCAGGACGCATGATGGTACCACAAACATTGATATTTGAGTTGCTGATCCTAATGCAACTCCCAAAGATATATCCTGTTACAGTAGTATGAAGAGATTCAGCAAAACTTGCTCATTTCATGTTTAGAAGGAAATGTTAAGCTGGAAACTTACCAACTTGTTCTTGAAAGCGAAAATGATGGCGCCGGCATGTTCTGCTGCATTTCCGACTATCGGAAGCAAGATTATGCTGATGAATCCGATGCTAAGTCCCCAGGAATCCGACGCATCCTGCTCAATTGATCCACACATTAACAATCCGCTTGATCTGTTTGGTATCAATATCAGGATATGAAGGCATTACATTACCTCAATTGTCGCAACAACGTACTCGGACAACAAGGCTACGACAGCAGTCATGCCTATCAACCAAGCAAAGCCACTCCAGAAACCGATCACAGCTTCTTCAGAAGCAACACCTTCTTCGTCATCAGATTCCTGTTTCAATTCAAAATTTTCAGTTCACTATTGTTTTCATCTTGTACTGAATTATTACACTATTGTTTTATGTTGTAATTTACCTCCTCGGCTTCAAACAACTGTCTGTGAGTCCATAGTTGGAAAATAAGATACGCGAAGTAGGCGATTAGCATCACGATGCTGCTTACTCTTGACAAGTTCAGAGTTTGAGTTAAACCTTCCCTTGCAGTTACAGAGTTTCCGGTGACAAATCCAAACAACATTGGTAGCAAGTGACACATTAGACCAAGAAGCAACATGAGAGTGTTTATATCAGCTTGTCTCTGCAAGTAAACCACAATATGCAAAGAACTTTTATTTATGTATCCTCAAATTTATGACAACTATTCAGTAACGGTAACAAAGCAAAAGTTTAATTTCTTTACCCTGTCGAAATTCTGCTCTTTCGAGAGGTTGGCTAGACCACCACAAAAGAGAGAAGTGCCGAGGACTAGAAGAAGGTTCGAGAGAATCGAACCGAGAAGCGAGTACTTGACAACATCGATCTTGTTTTGTGTCAAGGCGAGTATTGCTATTATAAGCTCTGTTGCATTTCCGCATGTTGCATTAAGAAGTCCTCCCACTGTATAAACACAATCCAGCAAAAATGTCATATTGATAGCCATGATATCTGGATACCAAACTAGATCGAAATCAATCAGAAAAACTACCTGTTGGCCCAGTGTAATAAGCAATTTGCCTGCAAATTTGGAATTCAAAGATCAGAGACAGATAAATTAAGGAAAACTGAGATTAAACTTCATCAAGCAATGCATAAAAAATTAAAGACCCTTACTCTGTCAAAAAGCTCACACGCTCAGCAAGAGGAGTAAGTCCAAGCAAGCTCAAAGCAAACACCCATGGCTGCAATTACAAGCAGTCGAGATAAGCAATTGAATGATAGATTCATACATAACCAACATTAATCAAATCAGAAAGCCCTTACCCGACCAAAATTGAAGCAATGAGCAACAATCGCCAAAGGAATAGCCGGAAACAGCACGAACAGCTTCGTCCCAAGAATAACCTCCTGCAAATTCTGCAACACTTTCCTCAAAACACCAAACCGCACTTTCGTCAGCAATCCAATATCCGACTTCTTCCTCAACGAAGACGACGACATATTATGCGCCGTTCGCCCAGGCCTAATCTCCCTGTTCACGCCTTTCAACAATGGCGCCGTAACTCCACCGTTCTCCATCACCGCCAACGATGCTTCACCTCCGTTCTTCATACTGCTACTCTGCAACGATCAATATATGAACAAAACAAGATCGATTAATCGAAATGCTCGAGGATTGGTAATCTTGGATTGATTTGATGATGAATTGGTGAAGATGAGGGAGGTTTATAAAGACGATCAGTTATTTGAATGAAGAATTAAAAGAAAAAGGGGGGATTAATGGGATGAAATAAGCATCTTCGCGGAAGCTTCATCTCTGTGAGTAACTGAAAGTGCTGATGTCCATGCTTAACTTGTCGATGTCATTCCTATTATGTTTGTTTCAATCCACATTAAAGCTAAAATTTATATAAGTTGTAACATATTAATTAAATGAATTTATTACCACATAAAAAAACTTATTATTTAATTAATTGACTATCAAAAACTGCAAAAATCTTAGGATAAATATAAAAATACCCGTTGTTTTAATGTCTAATAACTTAAAATATATAAATTTGAAGATAGAAATCACCCATTTAAACAAAATTATCATATACATATCTTGATAAGATATTATCCATCTTTGCATACCTATTTTGGGTGCAATTAGATGTCCATATTATCATAATTGAATTTATTTCATTACCTAATTCAGCCTGAAAAATAAGTTATATTATTACCATGTTTTTTAGTGAGAAATTTATAAATTGTTATTTATTTTATAACAAAGTATATTGATATTTTCTAGATAAGTTAGTTTGATATAGACAAGTTATAGCAATTTTGGAACTTTTAATTTATAGACAATAAATTTATTAGAATTAACTTCAATTCCCATTAATTTAATCCAGACAAGTTATATAATTTTTGTGAATTTTATACATAATCTATCGATATATTATAAAATCAAAAGCACTTAAAACCACATCTTATTCATTTATTTATCGAATAACTCGTGTCATTTTAGCACAATTTTTTTTTATTTTTATTATATCTTTCGTTAACTAAAATCTATCTATTTTTACCATATAAATCAAGATAAAATATAATAAAATATTAATAGCCTAAAAATACAAT
>BSUD01000004.1:150618087-150637113 GCA_033239045.1 Fagopyrum esculentum | reverse complement strand
TATTTGATAAACAAATACATTAATATTTTTTATAAAATTTAATATATAGCGCCTTATAGGCAATACATTTATTAGAATTAGCTTCAATTTCTATTAATTTAATCCAGACAAGTTATGGTGATTATATGAATTTTATACATATGTAATATATTTATCATAATTGTAATCTTTTAAAAATTCTACTTATCATATTTAACCATACGAACAATAAAGGCTCATTTGGTTCAACTTGAAAAGTATAATTCAGGAAGTAATTTATGTAGATTAAAATCCATATGAAGTCTACTCACCTAAATATTTAGAAATTATTTTTTCAGAAATAGTAATAATTAATAAATTATCACTAAAAAATACGGAAACATTTTTTTATCTACGTAAAAAAAATACGAACATTTTTTTTTTTTAATCTCGGTTGTGCCTTTTTTATGGTTTATAATATGTTAACATTTCTGATAATTTAATTATCACGTTTTAGAAACGAAATAAAATTGATGATCGAAAGAATTTAGTCAATTTTGGGTAAATAAGACTCGAAACAAACGAAGGCTAAGAGCATGTGGCAATTTTTTTGAAAACAATATTTTTTAATATTAAAGATTGGTTGAAAATAAAATTTAGCAATTATTGTTACAAAATGCCTTACACAATGGATGATTTCGTAAGAATTAATAAGGGCAATTTTGGTAACTAGTCCTTTTTGAAAAATTATAGTAGTAATTAGGCTTTTTAATTTTTTAATTAAGTAAATATACCCTAACTTTTTGTATTTATTTTCAAACTCTACACACTCCTCTATCAAAGGGTACATTTACCAAACACAAAACTTGAAAAAACCTAATAGACTAAATTGTTTCAATTTTAATTTATATTTAATAATGTGTGCTCTAATTTGTTTCTCAAAATATACCGATGGTCCTTTTATATTTTATAGATAGTTTCTTTTTGAAGGAAAGTATCAACATTTAAAGATGACTAAATTTCTACAAGATTAAATAAATATATTTCATTAGTAAAACTATTTATCACTCTATTTTCGGTAACTAAATATTGTAGAGGATATTTTCTTAGTGAGTTGTCCTAAATATTCTATCCTAAATCACCTTACCATATAAGACATAATTACTCATCTCTCACACACATATACTCCTTATTTCTTATCATACTAGGGGTATAGGTCCGTGCTACGCACGAGTATTTCTAAAAGTAAATAGATAATTATTTTTAATTTATAATTCCGATAACAAATACTTTTCTTACTTGTTTTAGCAAAAACCAACCAAAAATTAGTTTTATTTTCTCAAAACGACTGGGCTTCCAATATATTTATTGTATAAAGTATTTGTGAATCATTTGATATGTTAAGATTGAAGATTCCGAGTTGATAATTAAAACTTAAATTATAAATAATGCTTTCAAATACAGATTTTCTAATAAAGAGATATGATTGATGATATTACAAAAAGTGTAACAAAATTTATTACAAAATTCTAATAGTATATGTGTATAAGTAAAAATATAAATATTGGTGTAATATACATATTTGGTATGAAGGGGTATGATTAGATTATATTCATTAAGATAAAATTTATCTCTAATTTTAAACTTAAATTTGTAAATAATTTTTAATTTTAAACACTTTTTTTTATAGCTAATTTTAAACACATATTTAATAAGTAAAGAATGTGTTTGATAACATACATTAATTGAGAAAAAATTTATTTTTAAAAAAATTAGTTAAAAAATGTATTTAATAACATGCATTAATTGAGACAAAACTTATTACAAAAAATTACAATCTTACTTGTAGGTAGGATATTTACACACTCCATAATTAATACAATATAAAATCAATTACACGTATCTATAAGAAATCGAACAATGAAAAAAGTGTTCTCGTGTAAGGGAAAAAGAGAGGCAAAATAATAAATTTATAAGAACCTAACGAGAATTTGAGATTTTTCATTAATTACAAAAAATTATAAGTTAAGCTCACAATTACTAGTCATATTAGATAATAAAAATGACTAAATTTAAATAAAAATGGTTTTTCATTATAAATAATATATTTTTATAGATTAATATTCAATGCAGTATAAAATTAAAAATATAATATTTTTTATTTAGACAAAACTCGAAACATTAAACTAGTTTTTATGTAATATTTTAACCGACTTTTGTTCTATAAAATGAGTTACAAAAATTTTTCTACTATTTTATTGAATTAAACCGAAAATTTGTATTCACTTACTTGTGAAATCCGAAAGTTTGACCTTTTCACGAGTCATAGGCAACTACCCTCAATTAATTAACAGAGTATATATATATATATATATATATATATATATATATATATATATATATATATATATATGAATTGATTCGGGTAAGGAGGATTATTGTGAATAGGAGATGAGGGGAAAAATTAGGCCTTTCTTTATCCAGTTCAGTTTTCATTTACTAACTATTCATTTTTTCAGTTTTCTAAAAATTACTTTTTATTAAGAAAATAAACACGTACTTTATTTTATAAAAAAATAATAATAATATCAAAATAAAATAAATACGGTTAAAAAATAACACATAGTATTAAAAAATAAATAAAATTTATCATCACTCTACAAGGAGCCTCCTACTTAGATTAATAAAATTTTATTTTTTAAGAGTTTTATGTCTCTATCTCACTAGATATTTATCGCCCATTGTTTTTATTTATTTTTTTCTTCAGAAAATAACATTTGTGCCGAAATTCCTCAAAACGGTTCGTTTTCCTCGTAATATTGACAAGGAGAGGGGGACGTACAACCGTACACGTGAGTGCTGAAACTGCTGAGAAATTTCCTTTTTCGCATTTATATTTTGCATTTTATTGTGGATTTTATTTTCTATAAGCCATTTGCATTATAGATTTTGTTGCGGAAGTGTTAATTAACTTAAATACGTGATTAAAAAATAAATATTTATAGAGTGAGGTGTAAGAAAAATGTGTTCCGGCAAAGAATGAAACACACAAATTCTTTATTCGTAGTCATATATGTGCGAGTTTCAAAATTAATTAGGGGTTTGGACAATTTCGTATCAATAAAGTATGTTTTAATTCGATATCAAGCTACTTACTTATGTATCCGGTGTCAAAAGCCAAAAACGTTTCAGAAACATAAAATATAACCTAACGTATTAATATAAATGATCCCTAAATATGACGATTTCTTACTTTTTTTTTTCTTAACTAATATCTTTCCATTTTCATTCCGAATCACCAACCAAATAACCTCGTAAGACGTATAGATTAGACACATGGATAGCAAGACGAGCAACAATATTTACAAATCTACTAATATAACAAACTAAACTAGAATAAAATATAAGGTCCGTTTGAGGTTGAACATTCATTCTTATAATCCAATAATATTCGAACTTCATCTCATAATTTCATATGAACGAGGCTATAATTATATTTACTCATCCAAAAAACCCCTAATTTCAAGTATGTCTGATTCAATTGGGAGTATGTACGGCTATAATTAACGAGTCTTGTTTTTTTAAAATTACTCTATATGAAGTTCAAAAAATCATATAGAAAAAAATAAAATAAAAAAAATAATTTAAAAATAAGGATAAATTTAATCTAACAATTAATTATTATTTAATGGCCGAGATTCTTTCAATTTTGAAGTTTTTTTTTTCCTCTAAAATCTTACGGTAATTAAGCCCACGATTATATTTACTCGTCCAAAAAAACCCTAATTTCCAATTCAATTGGGAGTATGTACGAAGTTGCTTTATTTTGGTTCTCTAGTTGAAAGGTACCTTCATTGAGCAAGTGACAAAGGTATAAAACGACACCGTAGCCTGACTTCTCCAAACCCCAAAAGGCTTATTTGTATGTATACGTACACCCTTACAAACGTCTAAGGAGGTAGTCACATGCAAATTTTGCATGGCCACGTTAAGTTGCCAATTTCATGTACATCTCTAACTCATTCGAGGATATACATATCCAAAAAAAAAACCGTAATATAATTTATTATATATATATATATATATATATTAAAAATAAAGTAATATAATTGAAGACATTTGTGATAATTGGTTATAAATTTCACAAAATCTTTTTTAATTCAATTAAATGTCAAATACTTTTCACTATGTCTAATTGGTTATTGATTGAATATATTCTAAAAAAAAATCATATAGGACATAGGATCGCGAGTTGTATAGACTATAGAGCCTACCCGCTCTAATACCATAATAAAATCCAATAAAATAGTCAATAGAGCTGAGATCGTGTGCATACGAGTGCACATGCACGCTAGACCCAAACTCAAAATATAAACCCCGAAAACTTTTATTTCAAGTTGAACCCTGATTCAAAATATCTTTAAATTTTTTGAGCAAACATATTTACAAGCAACTTTTTTTTTTTTTTTTTTTTTACTATTTCTAACATTTTTATTTTACAATTAGTTTTTTGTAAGACTTGAGTTTCATGACATTGATTCCGTGTCAATTTATGCTTCTCAAAAATTTTCCTTACTCTCACCTAAATATGTACGTTGAACGCGAATCTTGTTTTTCAAGAATTACTCTAACCGAAGTTCAAAAAATCATTTAAAAATAAAGCTTAAAAAAAGGCAATTGAAAATAAAAAGATATGAAAAAGAGATAAAATTAATCTAACAATTGGATTATCATTTAGCGGTCGAGATTCATTCAATTCTAGATAAAAAATTTTCTAGAATTTCACCATAACTAAACCCGTTTAACGCCAATGTTATTTGTATTTGTGTTCGCCCTACCATCGATCCAACTATTAACAAATCATACTCAAATTTAGGATATGAAATATCATCTTTCAAAAAATCCTGACTCATATGTAAACAACTCTTACCATGTGAACATGAGAACAAATTACAGAATATATACTATACGCCGAATATATGTGACTATACCGCCGAATATATACTATATGAGTCAAATATTATACCGCCGAATATATGTGACTATACCGGAATATTTCTTCGGCTAATCACACGATTTTTTCCCCCTTTAATATCGGCTAATCTCAGCCATCTATTTAACGATCTAACAAATACAATTTGTTCTCATTTTATATGGTTAGATCGAGTTGTTTGCATGAGAGTCAACCTCTCTCTCTATATATATTTATTTATTTGACAAAAAAACAACAACCATCTACGTACTCTCATAAACACAATCTACTTATTGCATCACACGTATATATACGATATGAAATTAAACTTACATAAAAAACTAAACCAGTCATTAATTAATGTTTAAGTACTGAAGACGTATAGGGTCCGTTTGTTTCCAACTCCGGAAATGAAAATGGAATGGAAACGAATTTAGTTCATATCTATATCCTTATTCATGAAATTGTATGAAATCATTCATTGTGGTTTAAGGCAAATTGCACTTGATTCCCCACATTTTATTACCCTATAGGGTATCAAAAGTAACCAAACTCTACTCCAATTACTTCAAACCACAAGGAATGATTCCAAAAACTTTCATGAATAAGGGTATACGTATGGACTAGATTCGTTTCCATTCCGTTTTTGATTCCGGAGATCAAACCAAACGGGCCCATAGTATACATAACTTCAATAATTAGGCCTAAAAGGGTAAAGGAAGTTAGATAAAGCCATAAAGGACGAAAAGGAAGAAGGTGAAGAGGAAATTTCCTTGAGATATTTTGTGTACCAAAGAGATATATATGTGTGTATATATAAGTAAATATGAGGATTATATATGGTATGTAATTAGTGTACTTGTGGTGCATGGTGGTAGGGATAGATATAGATAACATTGCCACATTTTTTTTTTTTTTTTGGTGGGAAGGAGAGTCAGTGGTCTCCGGCGCATCTAGTCGCGCTTATTATATATGAAAAAATGAGCTAAGTAGTAATCACGCGGGGGATAGCCCGACCCCTTACATCATGACGTAAAAGATCCACTATACCCTCAGGAGGGTCACGCAATACACTTAGACCAATAGGAAAAGCAAAAGCAAGGGTAGCAAGATAGTCCGCGACATTATTCGCCTCACGGAAGGCATGTCGGAACTGGACAATCCAGTCCCTTTTCAGATAGTCTTGGCACTTAGTGACCAGACTTGCAAGAGGGTGACATCTAGGAACCGTCTTGCCCAAGAGAGTGGTCGCCAACTTCGAGTCGGTTTCCATGACCACTGAGCGGATACCACTTTCCCAAGCAATTCGTAAACCGTAATATATACCCCATAATTCCGCCATGGGAACAGTGCATATACCAAGGTTTACAAGGTAGCCTTTATGCCACTCTCCTACATTATTCCTAATTACTCCTGCTGCCGTGGCGTGTCCATCGCTTCTTACCGCTCCATCTGAGTTAATCTTCATCATTGTTTCCGGAGGCGCTTCCCATCTGATATGCACAATCGAGCGATTTGTGTTCTGTTTGAAATTGTAATTCTTCCTCCAAGCTATCATGTACTCAGTGGCCCTCTCTACTACGAAGGTATACCCATCTGTCCTGGTGTTTTTGTTTTCGAATAGCTTCTCGTTCCTCCATTTCCAGAGCCACCATAAACCTACAACAAATACAATATTCCAATCGCATATGCTGTTGAATTTTTTAGTAGATAGAATATTACCTCTCAACCAAGTTGCAAAAGGTAGGCTGAAGAAATCTGCATCCATCTTCCTTGCATTTAGGCCTCGCCACAATCTGTTACTCACATTACAGTCTCGGAATAAGTGAGAGTAAGTTTCTGGGCTTCCTCTGCATCGAACACAGTCTCCATCTTGGGTCACGTGTCTACGCCGACGTTCTTCATTTGATAAAACTCCCCCATGCAGGAGCTTCCATGCAAACATACGTGATCGTTCCGGCATTTTCATTTTCCACAGTTGCCTAAAGACCACTGCATCCGTCTCATTACTCAGACTCTCTCCACGCAGCATGTTGTAAGCTGACTGAACTGAGTAATTTCCATCCATGCTCCATTTCCAAGACAGCTCATCCTTAGGTTGCTCTTCACTAATTCCAAACTCCTCACGTGTCATGGTATCGAGAGTTATGGAAGCAAAGCGGAGAGTCGTAGTTGCCGGTAGGTACTCACTGAATGCGTTCCAGTTCCAGCCTACATTTTCCACCCAGAATTCTCTTACTTCTCTGTTCAACAGATGACTCTCCACCTCCTTGATAGTGCTGTCAATCAAAGGGCTATCCATGAGCCAGCAGTCTTCCCAGAATTTTATGTCTCTGCCATCTCCAACTAGCCATCTATGTCCTGGAGCAACAACTTCACCTATGCTTCTTTTGATACTCTTCCAGATCGGCGACGGAGACGAGTGTGAGCTACCATCTTCTCTGATGTACTTACTCTTCAGCACTCTTGTCCAGAGACTCTTCTTATCTTTCAAAAATCTCCATCCCAATTTGCCCACAATAGCCCTATTCATGTCTCCCATAGCTTTGACCCCCAACCCACCCTTCTCTTTCGACATGCAGATTGTCCTCCAAGCAACTGAGTGCATGCCTCTTCTGCCACTACCATGACCCCAAATGAACGCTCTACTAATCTTGTCTATCTCTTCACATATTACTTTTGGAAGCAAGACAGTGGACATCGAGTATATTGGTATGGAGCTGAGCACCGATTTTGTTAAGATAATCCTCCCTGCGAAGCTAAGGTTCTTCCCTCTCCACCCGTTGAGCTTGTTATTGATCTTGTCCAGAAGTTCCGCAAAGGTTGCTTTGGAGACTCTCTTTTGAAGTAGAGGCATACCTAGGTAGTTACCCAAGTTCTTTGTGATTGCTATACCACTCCTAGATTCCATCATGTGTTGCAGCTCTCTTGGTACATTAGGGGACACAAAGATCGTTGATTTTGTCACATTAATTTTTTGTCCTGAGATCCTGCAGAAGCTGTTCAAACAACCAAGCACAACCTCCAACTGCTCCATCGATGCTTCCGCAAAGAGTGTTAGATCATCCGCAAAAAACAAATGTGACAAGAGAGGTCCCTCTCGGGAAAGACGGATGGGTTTCCATCTACCCCTATTTACCTCCTCCATGATCATATGACTTAGCTTCTCCACGCAAAGAACGAACAAGTAAGGGGAGAGTGGATCCCCTTGACGGAGTCCTCTCTTGGGAGTAAAGCGACGGGTAAGCTCTCCATTCCAATTTACTTGCATACGAGTAGTAGATATGCATTCATTTATCATATCACACCACTCCCTCGGGACCCCAGCATCAATCATGACTTGATTCACAAAATCCCATCGAATCCTATCATACGCCTTCTCTAGGTCAAGTTTCAAGATCATCCACTTCCTACCCGATTTCTTCTTTCTCGTAGAGTGTACAACTTCTTGCATAAGCACAATGTTGTCCTGGATATATCTACCCGGAATGAAGCTCCCTTGCGTAGGACCTACCATTGTATCCATGAAACTCTGCAATCGTTGAACCATCACCTTAGTCATAATCTTGTATAAGACATTGCACAAAGCAATAGGTCTGAATTGCGTCAGGGTTTCCGGATTTCCAACTTTGGCTATAAGACAAATTATGGTGTCATTTATCCCCTCTTGAAGTTTCCGGGTCTCAAAAAATTTGGAAACTTCTTCAACTACCGATTTGCCGATGACATTCCAACATTTCTGGTAGAAGATTGGTTGGAACCCGTCAATCCCCGGGGACTTGAAAGCTCCCATTGATTTTACTACCTTCCAAACTTCATCCTGAGTCACCTTCCTAAGAAGGTCTTCCCTGTTTTCCCTCAACGTTGGGGGGAAACCATGATCCACCTGACTCCCATCATAGTGATCTGTAGCAACATCACCAAAGCTATAAAGGTCACTGTAGAAGTTGACAACAAAGTTTTCCAGCTTGTCTTTATCCTCTTCCCAGCGTCCATCTTCCATTTTCAAACCTATCACTCGGTTCCTTCGTCTTCTTATAATGGTCGCTGTATGAAAGAAAGCTGTATTCCTGTCTCCGAACGATAGCCATTGCTCTCTCGACTTTTGAAACCATATAAGCTCTTCCTGCTCAAGCACCTCTTCTAGCTTTGATTGGAGGTATATTTCCTTGGTTTTCCTCAAACTTGAAGTGATCCCTGTCGTATCGCTTTGGATCTTCGAGAGTTCATTCATAATTTTTTGTTTCCTGCAAAAGACATTACCAAACACCCGACGATTCCAAGCTAGAAGCCAAGTTTTAAGAATGTTAAGTGGCATACCTCTACTCGCATACATATCCCAACACCTCTTTACCATAGGTAGGAACTCGTGGTGTGTCATCCATGCCGCCTCAAGTCTGAAAGGTCTTCTATTCCGTCTTCCGGTAGTGCAAGGTTGCAGACATAGTAGGATGGGAGTATGATCTGAGGAAAATCTAGCAAGGTGTCTCACTGAAGCTCCCGGCCACTCCATGCTTGCTCCTAAGTTCATCAAACATCGATCCAATCTTTTTTGTATACCCTTATTCCTAGTTTTGCTGTCATCCCAAGTAAATTCGGGACCCGTGAATCCTAGGTCGATCAGCCCGTAATTGTGGATGATATCCAAGAATCTCTCAGTATCCCTGTGAAGTCTGGCATCCCCGCCTCTAGTCTCATGAAGCGCAATGACACAATTAAAATCTCCTCCCATTATGCAAGGTTCATTGATGTCAGCTAGCTCTTTATCAAATGCATCCCAGAATGGTACTCTTCTTTTCTCAGTAGGTGGCGCATAGATAGCCAAAACGTGTAGTGTTTTGCTATGATGAGACACTTTGATATGGATAAAATAAGGGCAGGAATTGATGACTGAGATCTGGAACTTAGAATCATCCCATAACAGCCACACTCCCCCTTCATAACCCACTGCTTCCACTCTTTTGCATCCTCCAAACTTGAGTCTGCTACACACTTTATCAGCCTTATCGCCCGATATACGGGGCTCAAAAATTGCTAATAGATCAACCTTGTATGTATTGCAAAGGAATTTGATAGCCCGTCTGAAGCCGCTCTTGCCAGCTCCCTGTACGTTCCAAAACAAGCAATTCATTAAAAAAATTAAATAACGGTGATGCTACACACCTTAAGTACGAGGATAGTTCGTTTTTCTAGTTAGATGTCATTGACATCCTCCTAGGTTCACTGCACTCCTCGCCGCTAACCGTCTCGCAGTCCATGTATCCCATGTTCTCCTCTTGTGTGGAAATCTCCTCATTTACCAACGTTCTGTCATCGTTCTTTTTCAAGTGGATAGGCTCCTTGGAGACCTCAACCCGACTGCTATGCACGTTGATCATTCCCAGCTCACTCTTCTCGTTCTGCAACCTCATTTCTTTCCCCTCCAGGGGAATCTGCGGTCTTATGTTATCGCCCTCTTGCGTATTGCCTGTTTCTGTATCTATCTTAGGGAGGGTAGACTGGGCCAACACCGTACCAGCAAGTACCATATCTTCTTGAGTCTCTTTCTGCCTTAGCTTCTCCTCCACTGCTCTCTTTTTATCCTCTGGTTCATCCTTATTCTCGTCCGATTCTGACGCTACAAGTGTACTCCTTTCTTTCATGGGCCTTTGTCTTTTCAAACTTCCATTCACAATTATTCCAATCTCTCCATGCTTTGCTTTCCTCGAGCTTTTACGTCTTGCATTCCTAACTTTATTTCTCCGCTTCTTTCTCTCCAGATCTGCTTCTTCCTCTGTGTGGTTTTCAGCTGTAAAAACGACACCTTCTTTCAACTCTGGCATGGTCTGATTACTTGTGCTTGCGACATTACTCCCTCCGTTAGGCCTAAATCTTGTCTGGGTATTCTGTTTCAACCCATCACCACTTATTGGGTTTCCTGGCCCATCTTCTTTTTGTTTTCCCTTTTCTTTTAAACTCTTTTCTCTCACTTCCACAATCTTTGCCCCACCTCTGTTAGCGTTGTGATTTCCATTACCTTGTTTTCCATAATTACCCTTATAGTTGGGATATCGAATCTGCTGAGTTTGGGAAGAATAATTATGCACGTTTCCCGCTTTCCCTGTATAATTCTGATTATCTTCTTTCCCTTTATGGATTTTATTTCTCTTTCCAACCAACATCCATGGCCCGTACTGATCGCCGTTATGAAGCTCCGGTGTAGCAGCTTCCGGCACCGGCCCCTTAGGTTCAGCTTCCTGCTCGGCATTCCCAGTCTTTCCTTCTGCCCTTTCTTTGTTATTACCACATGTCTGGGCCATTTCTTTGTGAGGACAATTCGAAGCATAATGTCCATATCTTCCGCACTTGAAGCATACTACTTGTAGTCCTTCGTATTCAATCGCGCATCTCCTCTTATTGATATACACTGCTTTCTTTAAAGGCTTACTCAGATCCAACTCTACGCACATCCTAACAAAGCGTCCTCTATTATGATTTAGAGTCTTCGGATCCATAGCTATCGGTTTCCCGATTCCAGTGGCTACATTCCAAAGAATCGCTTCGTTGAACCATTGCATGGGTACCCCTGCGATTCTAATCCATGTAGGGGCGGAAGAAATATGCTCCGTAGTTACAAAGTCGGGAGTCCACCTTCTCATGATCAGACATCGCCCAAAGACCGACCAAGGACCCCCTGTTAACACCATGAGGAGTTCGTTTTCGTTCTTGAAACGAGCCACAAAATAATCATTTTCAAGGTCGATAATTTGAATATTTTCTCCAAGTTTCCAAAGGTCTCTAATCTTCCTCTCCATTACCGGAAATGCAATGGGAAAACCCAGGACTTTGAACACAATTGACAGCTTCCATTCATTTTCTAGTTCCTCCGAGATAGATTGGTCTATCTCGAAGCAAGGATCTCCATCCGGTCCAAACGGGAATGAAAGTTTCATCTTTCCCACCAAAGCATTCATGTCGATCTTCTCTTTCGCGTTTCCGTTGGTTCTATCTCCTGTCATGATGTCCTTCCAGGTTTTTTGTTTAGTACCTTCTGTTGTTTTATTCCCCGAATCGATCTTCTTCTTGGGGCTTTCACTACCAACAACAAAGCATAAAGGTCTTCCATCAGTAGACACTAATTCTGGAGTGTCTGACGAAATCAGGCCCTCCTTCCTGATTGCATCCCTACCCTCCGTGTCATCTCCTCCCCTTGAGTTGTTTGATTCTTTATGGTTTGTGTTATCAGCATTTATGGTGTCAGATTCCATGCAAGTAACCTCTTCGGTTTGATCTATTTCAGCACACACATTATCCCTCTTACTCTCTTCTACCTTCTCCGGTAGGGAAGTTTCCACTTCCATGACCGGACGTCAGTAGCGCCGTTCGTACCGCCGTTCTTCAGAGACCTGCTGCCCCACGTCCACCGCTTCTTGGGGTTGTTCTGAAAGAGAGCGTTTTTATGATTGTACTACGTCACTTTTTTATATATCTAGCAGTTGAATGATTAACATTGCCACATTATTAATCATATTTTGTGTGAGTTACGTATGGGCCTCAAATCCTTTACAAGTTTGGTAAGATTTTTCTTTGATTGTGTCATTGTATGCTTTGTATGTTTGTTGGAGTTGGTCATAGTCTAAGAGGGCAATCCAAAAGTTCCACTTCTTTATGCATGAAAAGGGTAAGGAATGTACGTCTTCATAGATCACAATGATGTAAACATTTTTAAGTTGTATGAATTTGTTCATATGATTAGTGTGCTTTATATGATATCATTTTTATTATGATGAAATGAAGGGTTGTTTATGTAAACCACGTTCTTTCGTTAGGGAGAAATATACGGAAAATAAACTAAATGTTTGTGTTGATATGTCCTGCGTGACATTGTGACTAGATCTGTTTATAGTCGAGCTCGGATTGCCCGTTTTTGCGAGAAGGGTGGAATGTCCGGATATAATTAGGTATATTCATGACCCTTTAATAAAATTTATGTGAACGTACTCAATATTAAATGAATCACGGTAAAGTTTTGTGTCATTCATTCGTATTTCGTGCAATACAATGACAACTAATAATTAATAAAACATGAACCATTTAACCATTTGTTTCTATGAAGAAGTCCACGTCAGACATGTGTTCAGAGAAATTTAATGTTTTGCTGACCTATTAACTCATTTGAAAATTTTGAACCCAACACACCCTTTTGTGACGATTTCGAACTTCGTGTTCTCATCCGCAAAGATGCTTTATAATGAATACCTCTACAAGATAAACTTTTCTAACCGCTTTCATTTTCAAAAAAAAAAAATGGATTGTTGGAGAATCTATATATATTAGTAAAGTAGACTACACTAATGCTGACGTTGCACCCCACAATTTTTTCCGAATTAAATTTTTTACTAATAAAAAATTAAGCCAATAAATCTTTTTTTAAAACAAATATTTTCTTAACTACTCTTTTAAAAAATTAATCTAAAAAGTTAAGTATATCACGTTACATACTTTTCCTTTACGTTTTATCAAATTAAAAAATATCAAAATCTAACAAAATTTACTAATTGCATAATTTACGTTGGTTGATGATAAAACCTAAATTTCTCTTGTACGTTTTACTTCTCCTCCACGTTTTATCTCTCACGCTATATATATATGATAATACATCATCCTCTTTCTGACAGTTTTTGTCTTCCAATATTGATCATATTTTTTCTTCTTTTTCAGGGTTGTGATAATTTGAAGATCGGATTTTTCAAAGTTGTTTCGTCTAAATTTCAGGTTATCCCCTACGTTTTCAATCATCACACTTACCTACTCGCAGACTTCAGAGATCCGTCTGTGAATATCCATCCGCACAAGGTGCGAGATATGAACTAGTAAACAAATAAACTAAAATGATAAAATATAACTTGATATAATAATGAACCAAAACATACCATAGAATGTACTTAATGTCAATAAAATATAAACGGTTATTAAAATGTGAAAACTTAAAAAAAAAACCTAATAATTTATATTTTTATATCATACAAAATATTTGATTCAGTTTCTATTTTTTAGTAGCAGAAGACTCTTCTTACCTGACATTTCCAAATTCCATAAATGAACAATATATCAAATAAATCATATAATTACTTTGTTGAATTTAAATAAAATGTAGATAAACACTTATTTACAAGTATATTAAGGATTTCATCTTATGTATTATATACACAGAACTTAAATTCACAATGACAAAAACCAATCGTAAGGTGCCGGCGTCGCGTTCAATTTGGGCGCCGACGAATGACGCTAGCGCCTTTTACTTTTTTTTATTGTAACATTGGGCGCCGGCGCTATCAACCGGCGTTCAAATTTTTTATTTTTTTGGAACCCTTGAAGTAAAGAATCAGCTTTTCAGGATACATTTTTTTTTCCTGGGCGCCGACGTCCAAATTAAAAAAAAAATATTTGTTATTTCTGGATTTTTTTTTAAAAAAAAAAATTTGGGTGTCAGCTGATGGCGCCGGCGCCCACTGAACGTTGCCGGATTACGATTAAATTTGACGTTAGTAATTTAAACCCGATATATATAGTTTTTTCGTTGCGGCTGTGCAAGGCATTTGCACGTAAGAACAAATGTATGTACACCTTCTAGGAAACTTCGATCAACTTCTAGGAAGCTTCAAATGTCAATTTCAACCAAATAATATAAATTCTCACATACTTTATACTAGAAAGGAATAAATGTCCTTATAAATGCCCATCATTAACTAACGGACAAAGATAATTTATTAAATACGACAAAATACTCGATCGAGGGTATAACATTATCCATTTTGCAATGTTATAAACACATCGTTTATCTATTTTCTCTCCCTATCTATTATTTTATTTGTTAAAACAATTTAACTTGACATATTTTCTTGTAGTCATCTCATCAACTTTGCATATTCCTTTTGTTAAACTAAATATCACTTTATTATCGTATGACAAATATGTCGGATATTCGGGACTATATACCCCGAACAACACACGGTGTAAAGACTAGAGATGTATTTGATCTAACAACATATACCCCGGACGTTCCAATTATACATTTGACGTATATATTTAGGGGGAAATTTGGAGTCATTTTACGTGCGTTCAAAGATACGGGGTATTTGGTACTATACCCCGGATAATGTATATCTGGAGGTGGGTTTATCCAGGGAAAAGTGATATTTGGTATTTTAGGAGAAGGCGGGGTGCGCTCAGGCACAAGGTCAAGTAGCTAGAGATGTGGGGAGAGAGTTGGATGGTGAGCTAGGTGGTAGTATACATGAGGGTTATGTATGGAGTGTAACATGAAAGGGTATGGAAAACCTCCTTGTTAGATGTCACATGACAAGCAATGTAAAGTCTCAAAGTTGAGATGTAATAACAAGTTATTTGTGTTTGGAGCTATACTTGAGAAGTAAATATCAAAGAGAACGTAAGTCTAGTTTGTGAGAGTGATTAGGGCGAAGGAATGGGTAGCAAAGATACCCAGAAACCTGAAGGAAGTCATAGTCCGGTGACGATTATAAAAAATTTGGTAAGGATATTTTTTATGGAGAAAAGGTGTAATGGTGTGGTTATGGAGATAGGTTCCCTATGAAAATCATGTTCCAAAAATAACGAGGTAGATTAGCTTGTGCGAGAAGAGCAAAGACCTTTTCCGATGACAATTTGACTACACCTCTTGGCTGCCCCACTTTGTTCTAGGGTGTAATGACAGGAGAGCTGGTTTTGAATGCCATTTGTAAGGAAGTAAGACGATAAAGAGTGATATTCCCTCACCGTCCGATTGGACACATTTGATTTTCGTATTGAATTGTGTTTGGACCATAGCATGAAAGGCAATGATCGTGTCAAGTAACTGCGATTTAGTTGAAAGAATATAGATCCAAGTAAATTTTGTAGCATCATCAATGAAGAACACAAAATACCGAAAACCATTTAACGATAAAACGGGGCCGGACCCCAAACATCCGAATACATTAAATCAAAAGGGATCTTGGATATAGCAGGTTTCAAACTCGACAGGAGCCGTTGAACCGACAACATGCCACTTGTGGTTGGAGGAGTAGTTTGCGGATGGAGGAGAATGTAGTTGTGACGGCGTGGTGGAACCGTTAACGTAAGAGTTGCAACAACCGAGTATCGAGAGAGACGATCTTCCTCTTGAAGGAGTAAACCGAAAAAGTCATCAATGTTCGGATCATCCATACGTATCATAAACACGGTGATGAATGGACTATAAGAAGAGTCAAGACCATTCAAGATGAAACTGGTAAGATCCTTCGTTGACACCCGTGTATAAACTCTTGGCAAGGGAGTCAAAGATGACTCGCTTTTTCTCGATATATCATAATCTTGTAGTGTCATCCATCACTTTTCTAGATTTTTTAAATTAAAGTATATATAAAAATACTTATATTATAAAATTAATTAGTTTAAAATTTAATGAGATCATAATTAGTTGTTGATTTAATTTTATGATTTTCTATATATTTTATAATTGAATTTTTAATATAAGAAAAAATAAAATAAACATGAGGGTATCAAGAGGAAACTTGAAAACTTTTAGATATCAAGAGAAAAAATTAAACTTGAAAGACTCCAAGAGATAAAAAAAATCCTAAACAAAAATGAGGTCCTTCAATAGGCTCTTATGGATATTTGAAAATTTTAATGTAAATTGTAATATGTTATTCGGATATTTAGAAATTTTAATGTTTTTGCATTTTAAGTATGATATATACGGATATTTTGTGGATAAAACTTAAAATTTATTCGTATGGCTGAACAAGTTAGGTTCGATTTATCGAACCGAACCAAATAGTTTCCGTCCAAACCGAACCAAAAACCGACAATTTAGGTTCGGTTGTTGGTCTATTTTTTAAAAATTAGGTTTCAGTTAAGTTTTGGTTAAAAAACGTAAAACCGTCAAGTAAACCAAAAAAACCGAATTAATATTAAAAAAAAGGGAAATTCCGGATGGTAACCTCGTGGTTTGGGGTATTCCGGATTTTGCCCACCAGTTTTTTCAAGTTCGGATGGTACCCTTAAGAGTTTATGTTGTTTTCCGGATTTTGCTCAAATTCATTACATTTTTTTAAATTCCATTAAAAACATACAAAAGAAAATAAACTAAAATTAAAAAACAACTAAAAATAGAAAGAATAATTTATTTATTTTAAAAATAAAGTAAAACAGTAACTTTTTTGAAAAAATATATATATTATATTAATTTAAAAATAAATTAGTTAGATAATTTTTAAAAAATTAAAAAAAATCAGTGTTTTCTTTTATTTTAAAAATAAATAAATTGGTTTAACATTTTTTAACAAAATCTAAAAACATAATTTTTATACTTTATTTCAAAAATAAATAAAATAAGAATTTTTTTAAAATTTTTCAAAAAATCACTGTTTTAATTTATTATTAAATTAAATAAATCAGTTTTCTATTTTTTTAATATTACTTTATTTTCTTTCTTTTAGTTTTGGGAAATAAATAAAATAAAAAAATTATTTATTTATTTTAATAATAAATTAAAACAGTGCTTTTTTTTATTTTTTAAAAGAGTCCTTATTTTATTTATTTTTTAAATAAAGTATAACACTTATGTTTTTAGATTTTGTTAAAAATATGCCAATTTAATTATTTATTTTTAAAATAAATAAAACACTGATTTTTGAATTTTTTAAAATTTATCTAATTTATTTATTTTTAAATTAATATAATATATATTTTTTTAAAAAGTTACTGTTTTACTTTATTTTTAAAATAAATAAATTATTCTCTATTTTAAGTTGTTTTTTAATTTTAGTTTATTTCCTTGTGTATGTTTTTAATGGAATTTAAAAAAGTGTAATGAATTTGGGCAAAATCTGGAAAATAAAATAAACTTAAGGGTACCATCCGAACTTGAAAAAATTGGTGGGCAAAATTCGGAATACCCCAAACCACGGGGTACCATCAGGAATTTCCCTAAAAAAAACTAGAACCGATTCATATAATCATATTAGCAATTACTTTTTAGGTACGTTTTGGTTCAAAACCTAAAACGAATCGAAACCGACCCTAATAACTTCAGTTTTAGTATCCAACTAGTGTATAACCCGCACCTTGTGCGGGTACTTATTACAAACAAATTTGAAATTTACGTATGTTTTAGATAAAAATATTTGTTTGGTGGTAAGGAGAGTCGGTAGTTCCAACATATGTAAACGTGCAGTCCCAACATATGTAAACGTGCTTATATTTAATAGAAAATGGACTAAATAGTAACACAAATAGCGTGGTCTAAGAAAAAAAAAAGTAAAATATACCCTCAAGAAGTATAATGCGTCAACCTCAAGACATACTTTGGAGAAAGGAATGATAGTATGAGATAACAACGTAGAAATAGCGTGAAGACGATATGACGAAGCAAGTTAAAAATTTCTTCAAATTATTAGAATCCTTAAAAAGCAGAGATTTTGTATATATATAGTTGTGTTAGGGGATGATAACAAAACAGAGATTTTGATATATTAGATTTAATATAAAAATATTTTCTTTTAAGGTTGTTTTGTTTGGATTTGTTTTTTAACGTGTAGGGATAACAACATAGATATTTTGTAGATTTTAATATCATTAGATTTAGTTAAAAAAAATATTTTTTTTTTAGTTTTGTATTGTTTGAATTTGTTTTTTAACGTACAAGAGAAGTTTAGGTTTTATTCCAACGTAAATTGTGTTAGGGGATAGTTATACAGCAAAGATTTTGTAGATTTATATATTATTAGATTTAGTTAAAATATATATGTTTTTTTTAATTTTGTATTGTTTGGATTTGTTTTTTAACGTACAAAAGAAGTTTAGGTTTTATTCCAACGTAAATTGTGTTAGGGGATAGTTATAAAGCAGAGATTTTGTAGATTTATATATTATTAGATTTAGTTAAAATATATATATATTTTTTAATTTTGTTTTGTTTGGATTTGTTTTTTGACGTATAAGAGAAGAAAAGTTTAGGTTTTATTCCAACGTAAATTGTGTTAGGGGATAGTTATAAAGCAGATATTTTGTAGATTTATATATTATTAGATTTAGTTAAAATATATATATAT
>BSUD01000004.1:150600234-150617763 GCA_033239045.1 Fagopyrum esculentum | reverse complement strand
TGTGTTAGGGGATAGTTATAAAGCAGAGATTTTGTAGATTTATATATTATTAGATTTAGTTAAAATATATATATATTTTTTAATTTTGTTTTGTTTGGATTTGTTTTTTGACGTATAAAAGAAGAGAAGTTTAGGTTTTATTCCAACGTAAATTGTGTTAGGGGATAGTTATAAAGCAGATATTTTGTAGATTTATATATTATTAGATTTAGTTAAAAAATATATTTTTTTTAATTTTGTTTTGTTTGGATTTGTTTTTTGACGTATAAGAGAAGAGAAGTTTATGTTGTATCCCAACGTATATTGTGTTAGGGGATAATAAATAAGCAAGAGATTCGGTAGTTATATATATTATTAATAAAAATAAAAAAAGCTAAAAATAAAAAAAAACTAAAAATATTCTAATTAATAAAAATAATTTAAATACAGAATGACACATTTTTTAAATAATTTTAAAAAAATATAATAAGTATTTATCAACAAAGAGTTCATGAAACAGATTCTAATTCTAGATTCTTAATAAAAGATATTATTCAATAAAATATAAAAAATCAGAAGGGTTTAATTTTTAAAACGATAAAACTGCTTAGTTTCAAAATAAATATTAATGTTTCTTAATAAAACGAATAGATTATAAAATAATTAAATAACTGCTCCCTTTCTTCACGGAAGAACAATTTGAAAAAATATGAAATTGAAATTGCTCGATATACTCATTCAATTATTTAATTTTCAAAACTACTTTTACGGAACTTACCCATTCAAAATCTGATTTTGCAAAAGAAGATCCAGATTGGTAGCAAACAATTAAAAATTTAAGAGATCTTTCGATTCCAAGATTTTATCTATAAATATAGTTGGGTTAAAAAATAATTAATTATTTCAAATCTGATTTTGAAAAAAAAGAAGATCCAGATTTTATCTAAATATATAGTCGGGTTAAGAAATAAAAATAGTTAAAAAGATTAAGCTCAAAATCTGATTTTATCAAAATATATAGCTGGGTTAAGAAATAAAATCCAAATCTGATTTTATCTATAAATATAGTTGGGTTCAGAAATAATTAATTATTTCAAATCTGATTAGTTCAATAAGAAGATCCAAATTGGTAGCACTAAAATGTTAAAATCAAAGCAAAGGGAGTCGATCAGAGGCTCGAATTGCCATAATTGAAAAGTACATTACACTAATGATTCCTTGCTGAAAGAATATTAAGGAAAAAAGGAATCCAGTAAACAATGTAGTTATCCAGTTAAATTCTATTTTGTACAGAAATCGTTTTTGAATCAAACAATTTGTTTAAAATCATGAAATTGAATGGTAAACACGTGAATAAATCGTTAAAATCGATTTGTACAGAGCAGTATACACGTTGCGACTTGCGACGCCAAAAGCAAAGGGAGTCGAAGTGGGAAGTTACAGGAAAGAGTATAATGAATGACGATGGAGGTGGCAAGTTAACAAAAAAGAAGAAGAAAAAAAAACTCCACAAACATGAAAATAAATCAATGAATAAATGATAACTAAACTATTGAATAACCTTGAAATTCAGACGAAGCAGCTTTGAAATATCCGACGACAACCCTGAAAAAGATGAAGAGAAATATGATCAGTAGACAAAAACTGAATGCAATTATGTAAATTTATAGTTGGAAGATACGTAAAACGTATAGAGCAAGTCTAGGGTTTATATTCAGTCAATGTCACCAGTAGAATTTATTAGGTTTTTTTAGATTTATTTATTTATTATTTATAAAATTTTTTATTTCTTATTAATTTTGTAGAAGATTAGTTAAAAAAAGATTTTTTTTAGATTTTGTTTTAGTAAATAAGATTTTTTTGGCTTAATTCTTGATTTAATATAAAATTTAATCCGAAAAAAAGCGTGGAGGCGCCACGTCGGCATTAGTGTAGTCTACTTTAGTAGTATATATAGATATTTCATATTTTCGATTTTAGGTCCAAACCGAAATCGAACCTGTATTTGTAAGTTCGGTTTTCGGTCCAAGGTTTTACAAAAACCAGGTTTAGGTTCAGTTTAGTTTATTACGGTTCGGTTCAAGTTTGGACCTTATGCTCAACCCTACCGGTGGTATTCAATCTAAAATTAAAGGTCCGTCCTACCTTCGTCCCACTTAAAATAGCCGATAAGAAACGGGACGAGCTCAATCCCGTTTAATACGTTCGAAGCTCGTGGTTCCGAAACTGAAGCTTATTGGGTTCGTTATAGCCATTTCGGAATTTGGAGTCGGTGACCGAAGAGCGAGACTAGGAGATCAACACACGTTGACCAGAACACTCATCCCAAATACTTCCAACTACCAGTCTTCCCTCTTCAGCAAAAATGCAAACAAATCTTTCACTTCCTCCCAATCTCAAACCCTTACACCTGATCTCTATCTTTCTTCCTTCCCTCCAATGGCGGAGGAACCTAATTCAGTGCCATCTTCACCGACCTCGTCATCCTCTTCTCCGCCATCGCCGCCAACGGCCGACGATCGGCCTCAAGCATCGTCGTCCGGGAATCCGTCAACGTATTCGGAGGGCCGCGACGATGAAGAGGAGGAACATGTAGATAACATAGAAGAAGAAGACGGAGAAGAAGAGACGCATGATTTGATTAGCCGGCCACCAAGGATTTTGAACAGACCGGACTACTCGTGGCAGCGGCAATGGCGGCCGACTGATACGCTGGAGGAGGAGGAGACAGTGTCAGTGTTGATCAGAGGCGATACCTGGTCCTGTATCACAGTCTTCCTTACATTTTGGTTCTTCGGTAACAATTTCATAATTTCACTGTTGAGGAGTCGTTACTTGAATTTGAATCGTCTGATATGTCCTTTCTGCTATTTTATGCTCGTCGGTGATCCAATTTGGCCTCGCTTTTTGTTCAGTTAGTATATGATTATAATTTTACAACTCATAGAGTGAAGGTCCTGATTGAATTTGATTTTTGCGGTTTCCCGCTCTCCTGAAGGAGCTCGCAATCATAAATGAACAAATGGCAGAATGTTGCTACTTTCTGGAGTGCTATGGGTCTAACTTTAGCAGTCTGATCAACTTGAGCTTATATATGGTTTTAGAATTATGGGTATATGCTTTTGTTGCAGTGTCTCTAACTTTGATATTGGGGATTTATGGATCTGAGACCATAGAACTTAGCCCGTATAGCTCAATTCTGCTTCAGCCTAATCCGTGGCTCGTACAATATGTAAAGGTAATCTGACACCATATAGTTTTGTTGTTTTTACATTGCTCTTCTACGAGTTAAGCTCTTGCTGTGCATGTTGTTGGGAACTTGTTAAGGTAATAGCAGACTTAAACGGAACTTTTACTAGAAGTTTGTTATTTTTTAACCATATCAGGAGAGTAGTTAGGGATGGTGAACTGAATCATTGAATGATTTATGAAGTGTTTCAGATTTTTGACTTAGAGAGCTTCTGATTGAGGTCCATTCAAACAACATTTATACAAGCGACTCCAACCATTAAAATAGGCTCTAACTATAGATTCACAATTTTGCATCTGGTGTCGTACCTTTTATTAGGTGGAAAAGTCAGATGAAAAAAAGAGTGCTGCGGTTCTTTATGGAATGTATAAAGCTCCTTTCCTAAATGACACCAAAGCTTGGTCAGAGAGCATAAATGCTTCTATTGAAACGGACTCTCACAAGGTGAGATTCTCACAAACTGATAGTCTTTCCTTTAAGATTACATCTACTTAGTGATACTCTTGACACCTTTTATATGTTCTTACTATCTTTTAATAGTCCCTTTAATGGTCCAGGAATGGGTATTTTTCTTGAACAAAGGATCTCAATTTAACATTACTTACAATGTGCCAAGTTCTTCCTCGTTGCTGCTTATAATTGCCCAAGGTGTGTATAAAGTCTTCCATTTGAGACAATGATACAGTTCTTGTATTTCCTCTTTTGTTTGCAAAATTCTTCAAGCAGTTTATGTACCTTGTAATTGCCCTAACCTGCTGCTTTGTGTAGGTTTAGGAACCTTTTTGGGGTATACTTAGCTGTTTAGACACTGTTCAAGAATCTTGAATTCAACTTGTGCTTTTAACCAACACTCCACCTTCTATACTCAATGATGAGTTGCATTACTGGCATACAATAGTATCAAGGCTTTGAAAGATAGTTGTCGTACCTGACTTAGCCATCAGCAATCCAAATTCCTAAATGATCCTGTTCATGAAATATTATGCTTACATAGTAGAGTACATACTTAAGGCTAAAAGTTGTGAACCCTCATATTGTTCCAGATACCGCTGCCACTTGGTGCTTTTTCAGGAACAAAATAGTCAGTTTAAGTTGGTAGTCATTTTCAGTAGCACGTGAAATGTTGGTGGTTCCCTATAAGTCTAAAAGTACTATGATTCTAGTACCCTCTTAAATACAGTGTGCTGTTCTTATTTGCATGAGGATAAAGATAGCAAATATTTTTCTCATTTCAAAAGCTAATGTTGTTTTAGGGGAGGAGGAAATGGCTGAATGGCTTGAGGATCCGTCCTATCCCGATACCACCTTATCATGGAATGTAGTTTATGGTAAGATGGAGAAGGTTGAAAATATTAATCATGTTCTGTAACTCTGTTGTATCCCAAATTCATTCTAATCCAACTATCTCTCTTTCACATAGGAAGCGGTTTGATTAAGCAGGATATATCAAAATCCTCTTACTATTATCTTGCAATCAAGAACCTCAACACTGAAAATATCGAGGTAATTGTCCAAATTAAAGTTATATTCATGAACTTGGAAAATACTGTTTGAGGAAATGAGAATTTAACCTGTCTTTTGTAATCCTTACGCATATTTTCCTTTGATAAAAAGAGAATATGCATTTACAGAGGCAATAAGCATTTAGCATCACGGTCTTTTATAATCCTGGTTTTCTCCAATTGCTGTAAAAGTGCATATTTTCCTTTGATAAGAATAGATTATGCATTTGCAGGTTTTTATTTCTTTTTTATCACTTAGCTGTAGAAACCTGGAAGGTGGATCCTTAGTTAGACCCTTAATAGCTATGCATTATCCCTCTGAATTGCAAGACAATAGCCTCGTATCTATGTTCATCAGGGTAGAGAAACTAGGAAGCAAGCCTCTTTAAAAATAAATTAATTTCTTGACTGACTGGATGTTCCTGTTTTAGTAACTGTTGCCCAAATGCCAGAAGAGAAAGGGCACATAACCAAGATTTTTTTATAAGACAAAACACTAAACAATAACGTGTCTATAATAAACGACACTCTAGATAAGTGTTAGACAGTGAATATACTTAATATTTTCTTAAGGTTATTCTATAATTCAGTTCATGTGCAGTAATGTATATTTATCACATCTTTGCTTCCTCTTCTATTCAAGAAGTCATTCCCACAAAATAATATTCATGCCTGGACAGGCTCAATTGAAGATTCAAGTCAGATCTTCTGCTTATGACACGACGGATGCGTATTATAAATGTAGCGTGAATCAGGCACTTTGCAGCTTGGAGGTTCGTTTTCCAAAAGGAAATTCTGCTATATTGACTTCTCCTGATCTACAAGAGGTAAAACCATCTTTCACAACTATACTTTACATTTGCCCCAAGCAAAATCCTCTGGAAACTGTCAGTAAGCAAACTAATTCTACAATCTCATAAAAAAAACTTGTTGGTTTGGAGATGTTGTCAGTAACATTATAAAAAAAATCAGTGAGATAAGTTCTATTGGTTTTCCCTCTTGTATAGTATGTTGCACTTGTTGGCTGTTCTTGCAGGGCGAACATAGAGAGGAATTATATGTTGAACTTTCATATGAACCCCGATGGATCACTTATTTTGTTGGTATAGGTAATTGATCCCACCTCCATTCTCCAATAAATTCCATTGGTCATGTTGTTGTCTAAACATTCCTGGTTATAAATAATAGATGTCAGTTTATAATAGTTTACATTAATCGTTGACATTCACTTTCGCATTGTTTACAACATATAGGAGGGATGACTTTGCTCATGTTGTCAGCCTTTGGCTATTTACATAAAATGCAAAGTCATGATGAAGATAGAATTAGGGTTCAAGCTGTCAGCTTCGAATCTGAAAGAGCTCCACTCCTATCACCCAAAGATGATGATATTGCTAGCTGGGGTTCTTCATACGATTCAGATCCGAATACTGATGAAGAAAATCTAGAGGACCTAGAAGCACGACTTTACGACGGAAAAGCTATTGGAGATGGTCAGAGTAGCACCACAGTTAGGCAACTTTGCCTCATCTGCTTTGATGCTCCAAGAGATTGCTTCTTCCTTCCATGTGGCCATTGTGCTGCTTGTTTTACATGTGCCACAAGGTATTTCATAATCATACTCTCATTTTTTTTTCAGATGGAGAAAGCGAAAGAACGCATTTGATCAGCAAGCCTTCTTCAAAACTCATGCATTGATTATCATGAGAATAAGAAAAGCATAACAAAACTAGTGTATCTGTTAAAATAGATATCATATTACAACATTTTCTATTTCTTATCTGCTGAAGTGAAACTACATCTCGTGTTTCATCACAGGATTGCAGAAGAAGCTGGGACATGCCCAATTTGTCGACGAACCATGAAGAAAATCCGGAAAATATATTCAGTTTAAATGCATGTCAGCACTTCAGTTGAGAGTCATTGAAAGAATTCATATACAATTGTGAATTTATGAGGTTTGTCTTCAGACAAAAGAAGCTAAGCCTTTTGCATTGCTTTTCTGTCTTGATTGACCTTCAGGTATGTAAAGCGTTACGTACCCTTCACAATGATGTGCACTAGAGCATTTTTGCATCTGATTTTTTCTATGTAAATGGAAGCAAAGTTTATCTGTCAAGTAACTTGCTTATGTTGTTGTATAGGCAATTGCATCCCTATTTAAAAACTATGTTGCACGAAAACGGAAGCAGAAACGCAACGAAAACGGAGAAACTCCGTAGTTGCCATGGTTTTACGTTAGGATTCTTTTGTCATTGTTTAAGAAACGGAAAACAAAGTTTTTGTGCTACATATTTTATGACAAATCATAAATGTAAACAAATTAAGCTAGATGCTTCCATATTTCTCAAGCTCGTGATGTTTTAATTCTCTAGTTTATTTGTTGATCAAATGGAACGGGTGGATGAACTTGGCCGCCAGCCGATCCATTACCCAAAATTTTTCACCCACCCACCCACCACCCGCTAAGGTCTCACCCGCATTCAACAGAAGAAGCGGCTAGATCGGGTGAGATTTCGAGTGTTCTATACTTATAAAGGTAAAAATTTTGTGAAAATAAAAACTACAAATACGGGTCGGATGGATTGGTGGATGATGGGTTGGGTGATGGGTGGATGAAACGTTCACCTAGATCTTACCCGACCCATCACCCGCTTTCACCTGCCTTTTAACGGGTTTTTACCATTTTTCGTTGGATCGGGTGGGCGAATATCTATCGGGTACGAGTGAAATTATCATCCCTTTCAAGCACATGTGCACATTTAGGTCCAATCACAACACATGAGCTTAACGAGATTTCATAACGAGACCAAAGACACCAACCTTATATTATAGGTTCACAATCTCCTAATACATGAAAAGTTAATTATTTCGAATTTTCATATATATGATCTTCATACTTTTATGACATTTTGATGAAAGGTAACCCACTTTGTACTGGATAGGTCTAGCGACGGAACAAAAAAAACTTCTCGGATGTTTCCCTCTCAAGTTATTTTTCTTTTGATAAAACAACACATTAATAATCAAGATTGTCGTCCACAATTGCGTTATAAAGCTCGGTAGGAAAAGAAGAGGTTAAACTGAAATGGACAGAAACAGCCGGGCGCACCGCGACAACCAATGTGTAGCCCGATAACCCGATTACCCTTTCTCCGGACACGAGACCATAACAGGAGCCAAAATAACCGGGCACACCTCGACAACCAATGTGCAATCCGATTACCCTTTATCCAGACATGAGACCATGAACATGAGCCAAAACCCAGCGCAAGACCCTTGAGAGCATCCTCTCTCCCCCATGTTGGCAGCCCACAACAAATTCTCCCTTCCACACCCACAAGACAACATGAGGACGCAAAGTGTTGAAATGTATACCTCACCTCGATTATAAATGAATTAAGTCTCCTATGGGGCGGTATGGGACGGGATTGAAGTCATTCTAGTGCAGTTTTAACTATTTTAAATGGGACGGGATTGTGACGAGTCTTGAGTATTTTAAATTGAATATCACCGGGTCCTATTCCGACTGGGATCGGGACAATCCTAATCCTGCTTTTATTTACCGTAAACGTTACACTTTATCCACAAAATATTTGTATATATCGTACTTCAAAAGAAAAAAATTCAAATATTCATAATAACTTATTATACTTTACATTAAAGT
The DNA here is from genome assembly GCA_033239045.1 of Fagopyrum esculentum. NCBI lineage: Eukaryota > Viridiplantae > Streptophyta > Magnoliopsida > Caryophyllales > Polygonaceae > Fagopyrum > Fagopyrum esculentum. The sequence goes on along the minus strand of BSUD01000004.1, from coordinate 150,609,365 downwards.
TTCCAAATATTCCTAATAAAACACATCTAAATGCATTTGGGTTATTTATAAATTTTGATGGTTTGACTAACATGGTTCATTATTTGAAATATATAAGCATAACTATATAATTATCTTACAAATGCTTAGAGATTTTATTTATATTTATTATTTTAAATTAAAAACTTTATCATACACAGGACGAGGCGGGTCTAGCGGGATGAAGAAATTAAGACCCATATCCCGTCTTGGATAGTTTTTGGCGAGACGGGTTCGAGACATGATTTCTAATTTTCAATGAAATTCCGCCGGGATTAGTACGGGACCGGGATTGATGGGATTTGTGTCCACCTCTATAAATATATAAGTTAAGTGGCTATTGAGTCATCTTATTATAAATTGGGCAATTTTGGTAAGTAGACCTTTTTGAAAAACTAGAGTAGTAACTAGGCTTTTTAATTTTTAAATTAAGTAAATATACCCCAACCTTTTGTATTTATTTTCAAACTCTACCCACTCTTTTTTTATTGGGCAATTTTTTTTTTTTGGTGTGAAGGAGAGTCAGTGGTCTCCGGCGCATCTAGTCGCGCTTTTATTGATAAAAAAGAAAGGCTAAGTAGTAATCAAGCGGGGGATAGCCTGACCCCTTACATCTGCATGCAAAAGGTTCATAATACCCTCCGGCGGGTCACTCAATACACTTAGACCAAGCGGAAAAGAGAAAGCCAGGTTCGCAAGAAAATCCGCAATACTATTAGCCTCGCGATAGGCATGACGGAGCTGGACGTTCCAGCTCCTTTTCAGAAAGTCATGACAACCTAGTGTCAGACTAGAAAGAGGGTGGTTACGAGGCAATGTTTTCCTGAGGAGAATTGTTACCAATTGGGAATCAGTTTCAATGATTACCGATCGATAACCCTTCTCCCAAGCAATTTTAAGACCATGATACACACCCCAAAGTTCCGCCATTGGGACGGTGCATGATCCTAAATTCACGACATAACCTTGTAACCACTCTCCCTTATGATTCCTAATAACGCCTGCAGCAGAAGCATGTCCCGTATTTTTTCTCGCACCGTCCGTGTTAATTTTATAGCTGCCTGATGTGGGAGGTTCCCATGCAATGAAACTCACCACTCTTGGACGTGGAGGGGTAGTCAACTGCAGCTTCATGCTGGCTTTGATGTACTCTATGGTTTTGTTCCTCACGTCCTTGCTACGGTTTCTCACACTCCCGTCGTTGTTGAAAATAACTTCATTTCGCCATTTCCAAGTCCACCACAGTCCCACTGCATACACATCACTCCACAAACAAGAGTTATTATAAAAGTGATTTGTAAGGATATTACCTCGAAACCATGACGCGAAAGGGGTGTCGAAGAAGTCGTCCATGAACATTCCTGCATTCAGTTCTCTCCACATCAGCCGCACCTCAGGACAGTCTCTGAAGAGGTGAAGGTAGCTCTCTTCAGTACATCCACAAATAGGGCATTTGGCGTCCTCAGTCAAATGGCGTCGTTTTCTCTCACAGTTGGTAAGGCTCCCACCTTTCGACAACTTCCATATGAACGCAAGGAGGATCCACCAAAATATGAATGCAAGGAGGATCACAAATAGGATAACAAAAGATGAATGCAAGGAGGATCCACCAAAATATGGAGTCCAGAGTAAAGGAAAAAAAAATACCTTTTTTCATTCCTAAAGTTAGGACTTAGGAGATTATAACTGCATCCGCTATTGCATTGTCTTTCTCAAACACATGATCAAATTGAAAAATTCGTCATCGCTTTTGCTTTCTTTTTTTTCTTTTTTTTTTTCTCTACTAACATGTTTTAGTTCGTCAGGTTGTCTCTTGTCTCCCCGTAGATTCAACAGCCGTGCGAAAGCTACTTGGGTTTGTAGCTCTATCGGAGGTAGACCTGTTCAAATTCGGGCAGTCCGTCCGAAAAAACGGGAAGGTATGAACATGGGAACAAGTCCGGTTGGGCCGAAAAGCCCGGCATGTCAGCCCGGTAAATAAATAAATTAATTAAAATAAATATAGTATAGAATAATTATTATAAATATTAAGTATTAAAATAGAATATGTAGTATCATAATAAATTTAATATATTTTACGTAAAATATCTTAAATATAACTTATTTAAAAAAAATAAATTAAAAACATTTTTTAATAATTTTTATTATAAAAATTGAAAAACGGGTACAACCAGCCCGACCGGACCGGATACGGCATCCATCTCAGGCGTGGTAGTTGGGTCTAGCCCAGCCCGGATCTGATTAAACAGGATTAATATTTTATAAAGTCCGGCCCGAACCGGATATAAACGGGTCTAATTGGAGGTCAAGAGTGGGGTCCGCCGAAAAAATCCCCTAGATATCCTTGGGAAGCTGTTATCGGGCGAGTGCTTATGCAATCTGTTATATTATGATTGCTTTTTTTTTTAAATAGTCCAAAATCTAACCTTCGAAATTTACAAACACAAAAAACGCGTGGTTTCGTGCAGTTGTAATCCTTCTTGGCTGCCACGTTACGTATACAACCCACGAGCCCAGTTCCATTCCAAAATTCATCTGAAAATTTTCCAATACCCTCAACCAAAAACCCCTCTTTCTTTCAAATTTTCCTTTAGATTGATTCAAGGAAGCAACAATGCCTTCGCATCCTGAGTCAGTTGATGAAATCGTCAAGGATTTCTTAGGCCGTCGATCGGCTATCATTCGTGCTCTCACTACTGGTTAACCCTAATTTATCACTTGTTAATTTCTTTCTTTAACACTCGTTTTTATCTCTGCTCAATGTCTGTCCACTAAATTTTCAATTTGCGTTTCTTTTCGCAGAGGTTGATGAGTTCTACGCATACTGCGATCCAGGTAAGTCTGACGCCATTTATTTACTCCTACAGTTTTGGAATCATTCCCATAATGTTCTTTTTTCTTTTTTCTGTGGAAATGTGATCTTTATTTGCCCATGAATTACAGTTTGTGATGATTCTTGAATTACCGATCACCGATCTAATGCAGTGTTTCTTATGACTTGAAAGTTTCTAGTACGATATGCAACTGAAAGTTTCTACTGCCATCACTAGTTTATCAATTCCCCTGTAAACACCAAGATACTGAACTCTACCTTTTCCAGTTATGGAAACATAGCTTTGTTTAAAGAAAACAAACTAGGTTGGTTTCGGATGCTGTTATAAATATTGACTCCAATGTTTGGTGTGATTTAAGACTTCAAAGGGTCCTTTGCTTCAATTAGTAGGATATGCAATTGAGTTCATGGCTTGTTGTGTTGTTTTGGATGCAAGATATGGAGAATCTATGTCTATTTGGATATCCAAATGATTCGTGGGTTGTTAAACCTCCGGCTGAGGAAATCCCAGCCAAACTTCCTGAGCCAGCTTTAGGAATCAATTTTCCTAGAGATGGAATGGAACAAAGAGATTGGGCCTCTTTGGTGGGTGTCCATAGTGATTGCTGGTTGCTTTCAGTGGCTTTTTTTTATGCTGCGGGTTTTGGCGCCGAGAAAAGGTATTTGGTTCTTGTTTTCTCCATAGTGATTGCTGGTTGATTTTGATTAGATTAATGTGATATAAATCAGTTTACCAGTATACAGTCTATGCTATCCAATATTGTCATTTTTTGTGACAAAACCGAGTTTGGTGGGTGATCCTGTTTCTTGTTAGATGGGAGTGACTTCATGGCTGTTCTTGACTATTTTACAAAGCTTTATTGTCAATGTAGAGAGTTTGATTATCCCCATGATATTTGTTTTCTGTAATCCCATGGATTCAAATATCCTGCAGTCTTGCTTAAAAATGTATCAATGGTGAACTCTCTGTTTTTCAATATAGGAAGCAACTATTTACTCGGATCAACGAGTTTGAAACAATATTTGAAGTTGTAAGAAGGACTCATGAGACGGATGACAAATCGAGTGTGAGCTGTGGAAGCAAATTCAAGGGAAAGGAAAAGGTGAGATAAAGATCCAGTCAGAAAATGCAACATCTTCATTTCTTACAACTAAACTTGATCAATTCATAAAATTGAAGTTCATATCTCATAAACTTCCTTGATGAACAGATGAAAAGCAACCCCAAGGTGATGGATGAGTGCTCTGTGAACCGGTGAAGTCTTCCCAAAAACTATCTTTTTGAAAGGTGATCTGACATAGTGTAGCTAGAGAATTTTGCTATCTTTGATACTGAGATACCTAAGCAAACAAATCGTAGTTAAAGAAGTCTCTGTGTTTCTGGATTGTTCATATAAAAAGTTGGGTCCTCAGATAACTCGAGTCTGTGTGTTCCGAGACAGTGTTTGTCTATCTGATGCTCGGAACTTGCTTGGTAATCAATGTTATTTTTACAAAGGAAAAGTGGTTTGATGTACAGTACGTCAAGAGTTGATGACCGCTCAACCCGTGAAATAGAGAAAAACCAGCATATGAGCAACTGTTAAGAAACTTGAAATCTTTCGCAAAGTTGAACTAATACAGATTTAGAACAAATTGAGCTTCCTGAAATGTTAAACATCTTGGCTAACAACCCATATACTACATAGCTAAAGGCACTGCAAAAAATGTCATTAAAAAGGGTGAACTAGCAAAGAGCATAAGGGAATCATATAGCACTGGAAGGACACTAGACTCCATAGGATAACTGTGGCAGTACGTGTGTAATCAAACCGGGTTCTTTATATGTATGTGCAAAGCGGCTCGGTTTTTCTCTGGTGTAATGGGTAAACATATCATCCTAGTGTGTCACCTGACCCCAAGTTAAGAGAACCATCCTTCATTAGTTTGATGCTTAGGCTATTAAATCTCCCTCTTGAGTAATGTCTTGAGGCCTTTCTCCAATCTGTTCCCGTTTTCATCATTGCTACAAACTCGTCGTAGCTGATTTTACCATCCTGTAATAGAGGATACAAACACAGTTTTTGGGGATTAAAGGCTTTGTTTGGATGCAAAACTCATGAGTTATCATGCATGAGTTATGCAATGTCTTCAAATAAAAGTGTTGTTTATATGCTTTTCAATATAAGGGCTCGTTTGGAAGCACTAGGTATCATTCCGGTAACGGAATGATTCCGAATCATTCAAAAACTATGTTTGTTAGAGGTCTTTTAACACATGAAATTAATCCCATCATTTCCGTTTCCATTCCAGCGCTCCAACCAATCGCTCACTTAATGTCTACGGCATGCACTATTTAGTATTTATATGTAGTTTGTAGTTTAATTTTGAAGTCAAAAACTGCAGAAACATGGCATCCCAACAAGCCTTGAATATGTTTAGCAAAAGAAGGTATCTATTTACCTTGTCTGTGTCCACCTCCTGGAAAATGTCATTTGCCACGTTGGTGCAATCATCTACTCCATCTTCCATTAAGGCATCACGAAGCTCGTCCGGCTGAATAAAGCCATTTCCATCCTTATCAAAGTAGGAGAAGGCCTTTCGTAGATGCTCGTCATTGGCCATCCTCTGTAGATGCAGAGAAACTGCAACAAATTCACCATAGTCCAGAGTTCCTTTCCCATTTGTGTCCACCTGCAAAACCAAACACTGCCTTAACAAAGATGAAAATTTAACACAAAGTGAAGTCATATAATGTCAAACATCAAGCAATTGAGTGTTTCCTGCATTTGATTGCTTTGAAACCCTTTTATAGTGATAAGAAATCAAATAACAGATTTTCCAAATTCTTTAGCAAAGAGAATGTTACGAGTTCACAGCTACAGACTCTGATATGTAAGCAAAACGTCTAAGAAAAATAAAATAAAAATAGATTGTAGGAAAACAAAAATAAACACAACAAACTGGGGGTATTAAAAAAAAGCTTACAGCTTCAATAAGCATTTGAACTTCAGACTCCGCAAGGTGAGAAGAAAACTTCAAAAGTCCAGCTTTCAATTCCTCAATTGAGACTATGCCATCATTATCCACATCTATCTTCATAAACATTTCCTTTATGTCCTCAATTTCTTCGACGCTCAAGTGTTCAGCAATAACCTGATGTAAGCATTATTTATTTAGTGTAAATAACAAACAAGCGAGAATAGAGTAATGAGCAAAGTAGCAAACAGACCCTTAAGGCTTTCCTCTTGAATCTGTTCATCATCGAAAATTGCTTAAGCCTTGACTTCACAACGTCTCCAAGGTTAACATTTGGAGCTTTTTTGGCGTTCTGAATCCATGGATGTTCTGAAAAGACACAGGAGATTACATACAGAAAATGGTAAGATGGATAGGCTCAAAGAAGTCAGTTTCAATAAGAAAAAAGATCAGAGAAGCTGATAAATAAAGCAGAAGAAAGCATGTTTTTGTTTATTTTTCAAATTCATATAGGAAATTCTTCTAATTCTAAACTCTAAAGCCCCATTTCAATAATACTGTTAGGAACCTGTCAGTACTCATATGAAATATGACATATCTGGATTTTAAAATTTCACTTCAATTACAAATTAGAGATTCCAACTCCTGTATATATATATGTAGTTAGTCAAAATTTTACTTCAATAATACTGTTCGGAACTTGTCAGTACTCTACGCATTTGTCAAAGCTCATAAAACGATATGCAATTGTCCTAACTTAAAATTATATACATATTTAGTCAAAATCAATACTGATTTTTTCATAACAGACTTTTAGTAACAGGTTCTTGGGATCCAACTCCTGTATATAAGTTCAACAATCACTACCATATTTCTATGATTTCTACTGACGTCAATGTACTAAGTTCGTTACCAAGCATTGATCTGTTGCTAACATATTATAAGAACAATTGCTGAAATAAATTTAGTTTCACACTGTTTTGGGTCAAATTTCAACAGTTATTCAAATTTGTAAATCTACAGTGGAGAAGCACCTCACAATGTCTTGAGAAACAAAGCACCAAAAAAGATGCATTACCAATTACTTGTTTTGCAGTTAGCCTATTTTTCGGATCAGGCTCTAACATTTGTTGAACCAAACTCTTAGCACTCTCAGAAACATTGGGCCATGGATCCCGCTTAAAATCGATCAGCCCACGTAAAATGGCCTGAGCAACCCCTTGTTCAGATTCTGGAAGGAAAAAAACACACCTGGATAAGTAGGTAACATACACAAAATGGCCTAACTAGTGATACACTAATCTAAGACTGATAAAATTGAAGAAGCAAGTAATCCTGAGCAATGATTTAAAAAAAAAAAAAACAAACAGTAAATGCACCATAGGTAGTTCAAATCATGGCATAGAAAATGTTAACTTGAAATCCAAACAATGATTCAAAGATGAATCAAGTTACCTGCCCAAAATGGAGGAACTCCACATAATAATATGTACAAAATCACTCCTGCGCTCCAAATATCGATTTCTGGTCCATAGTTCCGCTTGAGCACCTCTGGAGCCATGTAGTATGGACTTCCAACAATTTCAGAGAACCTCTCACCTGGAATATGATAATACAGATATATCCACAAGTAAATTGTAGGTTCACCATCTCCCAAAAATCCGGTTGGAACAATACTTAAATAGTTTTAAGTTGTCAGGAAAGAGCATGCCTGTATTCTTCCAAACAAATTAACCAAGCCTCATCCATTGTAGCATACCAGGAAATCCATAAATATCAGCCATTTCATTCGATACGAAACATATATTCATAGAGCAGTGAGGACAAGAAGCCATTTGTTAAGAGATTAACCTAAGAGACAACTCTCAATTCTATAATTTGAAATCATGTTCTTGCCTTGTACTCTTAACAATCATAGATTTACACTTCTGAGTTCTTACCAAAAACAAATTGTTCATCTGATCAATGATTCTAGGCGCCACACACTGTTATAGTTATGCAGATTCCAAAGTCATACATCAAAATAAACGAACCCTAATCGATAAAATTCAAATATCCAATTCACCTTATCCGCAAAATATAAACCCCCAGCCTAGTGATATGGTAAGCTCAACAAGGTTTAAAGCTCCAAGAAGTTCTCCACAATGCCAATCAATTTTACCTACCAGGCTTAAAGAAGATGGATAGTCCGAAATCAATAGCCTTAAGCGGCGAATTCTCCTTTTTGCTAGCAAACAAGAAGTTTTCCGGCTTCAAGTCTCTATGAATCACCCCATGCTTGTGGCATAACTGCACAACCTCCACGATCGTCTTCAGCACCGCCGCAGCCGCACGCTCGGTATAATGCCCCCTGGCAACGATCCGATCGAACAGCTCCCCGCCTTCACAAAGCTCCATAACAATGTGAACAGCATTTTCGTCCTCACACGCCTCCTTGAAGCTAACGACATTAGAGCTACTAGGCAAGTGCTTCATAATCGCAACCTCTCTCCTAACATCATCAATATCGACCGCCGTTCGAAGCTTGCGCTTGGAGATCGATTTACAGGCGAGAAGCTCTCTGTTGCTCCGGTCAATGCAGAGGTAGGTGACGCCGAATTCGCCGCGACCTAGCTCCCTGTCTACTAAATACTTGTCGTCAATCGATTCCTTTAGAACGTCTGGAAGAACGGTGATTGCTTTTACAGAAGACTTCTTTCCGGCACCAACAGAGGTTCCACTTCGGTCCTTGTCTCGCCGAGCGTCGGAATTCTTCGATTTGACGTCGTCTCTGGCGACGGCAGCCGGAGATCTGCAGCAATTTCCCATGGAATTGGAAGGAGAGAAAGTAGGAATCTGAGTTCGATTTCAGCAAGAAGATCGGAAAACTATATGCCTAATTTAGTGAACACTATTGAGCTTGAGCTTTCACATTATAAATTTTAATGGCGACACTGGATGAGAGAGAGAAAAGGGCGAGGAGTGAAGATGGAGGGAGCAGAGAGAGAATGAGGGAAAGGAAGGAGCTCTGTCTGTCAAGTTGTACGGAAACAGTTCAGAATCAGGATGCTTTTTTATAAAATACAAATATTAGATTAAAGATCTGAACCGTTAGTTTATAAAATAGTTACTTGAATATTTCTAAATTGTTATGATGAAAATCATTTTAAAAAATTTTAAATAAAATATTAAAATTATTATATTTAGACGTAATTATGTAACACACGAATATTTGGTCGTCCAAATTTGAGAATATATATGAAAAAACGTTTATATTTTACAAACAATATTTCATGAATTTACAAGATTTAGGGCATGTTTGGAGGATTTTTTTTTTTTTTTT
>BSUD01000004.1:150583916-150600113 GCA_033239045.1 Fagopyrum esculentum | reverse complement strand
GTTTTGGAAAAAATAAAAACCAATCATTTGTTATAATATCTTATTTGGTACATTCCATCTTTTAGGAATATTTTTATGTAATTTAAAAAAAAATAAATCATAGTTTTGTGTTTGGGTATATTATTTTCCAATTTTACACCTTAAAGCTATCTTTTAACTCATTTGTCTCTTTTCGATTTTTGGTAAGATCACTGTGAAAAAAATTTCAAAAGTTTTTTTCTCAAATTTTAAACTATAAAAGATAAGTTGTTTATCGACATTCTCTTACTTCTTTTTTTTGTTAGAAGGAGATTCTCGCACATCTAATCGCACTTATCATACATGGGAGATTGGGAGAGGAAGAAAAAAAAAGGTCAAGTGGTCACCATTGGAAATAGTGTGACCCTTACATCATCACATAAAATTTACACTATACCTTCGGGAGGGTCGATCAATGCATTTAGTCCAAGAGAGAAATCAAAAGTGATACTATTTAGATAATTTGCAGCTTTATTCGCCTCGCAAAATGCATGTATGAACTAGATATTCTAGTCCCTTCGTAAAAAGTCTTCACATCTACATACCATACTAAAGAGATGGTGATGATGGGGAAGAGTACGGTTTAAGAGAGTGGTAACCGATTTAAAAACAGTTTCCAAAATTACCAATCGGAATTCACTGTGTTAACCCACCTTTAGACCATGTAATACACCCCACAATTTTATTCAGCTATGAACACATTACACACTCCAAGATTAACTCCAAATTACAGCAACCACACACCCTCATGAATCATAATTATACCTACAACATGACCATCACTTCGCCATGCCCCGTCATTGTTAACCTTCCCAGAGGCTTCCAGACAATGTTAATAACACTTTGCGTTTTTTATGTAGTGTCCTTTTACTTGATCCAAACCCGAAGTTAATCATGAACCATCACTTGAACGAGTTTGCTTCTTTCAAAATTTTCAAGGGCATCCTCAAACAGCTTGGCATTACGTCACATCCATCAAAGTCCAACGACAAAAACCTCATTTCATGTGCAATTATTATTGAAAACACGAGAAGATAGAAGATTACCTTAGGTCCAACGGCGAAAGGAAGATCATAAAATGAGTCCACGAATATATGCATGCAAACCTCTAAACAAGCGTCGGGCAAAGAAACAATCACGGAATAAATGAGTCATATTCTCCACTTCTCAAGGCAACAAGGACATATGTCACAAGCATTAAGATATTGTTGATGTCTTTCGGCATTGCACAACACACCTGCGCACAACAATTTCCAGCAGAATAGTCAAGTACATTCATGCACACGTATATACCATAGCATCAGATGGGTGACCCCCTCCATGTGTAGCTTCCGTCGCTAGTGAAAGTAGCTGGTATGCGGATGCAATTGAATAGTTCATGTTGGGAGTCAAGGATCAACCTATCTCATCTCTAAATGCCAAGAAGATGACGGGTCAACAACGTCATAAACACCCTCCAATGGTTGATACCCCGCAAGCTGCAACATGTTCGAGACAAGAAGGCAATTACCGATATCTTCCATCTTCCAACCATCAATGTTACTCCAATAGCTACTAACCGAAGCGTCCCTGTGATAAAAGGAATGGTTGCCCGATCCAGATGAAGAGAGGTTCCTCCAATAATCACTTGTCCTCCCAAAATCGGATATCGTTACCATCACTTACAACCCATATAGATCTAGTAGACACCACACCCTGAAGGCTGCACATAATACTAGACCAGCAAAACGATGAAGGTAAATGACTTCCACCATCACTCCGAATGTACTTGCTTCGAAGAACCCGGGTCCATAAGTTATCATTTTTAAGAAAGTACCAACCCAACTTCCCAATAAAAAGATTGGTTAAGGGGTCGTTCGGCAAGCTCAACAGATTATTATGCGGGATTATTACTTCCAATAATCTCTCCAATAATTGATAATTCATGTATATTTGATTACTTTTTTGTGTAAAAACTATCTGAGTACAATAATCCTATAATATTTGCTTGCCGAACAGACCCTAAGAAACTCCATCTCTCGAACCATTTAACTTAACCTAGAAGTGGTATTATTACGAAGAGGAGCAAACATCTCTTTATTGACACGACCTTGCATAATGGGCACCCAAAATAGTTACCAAGATTTCGAAAAACCTCAACACCCCTCAAAGTAACTAAATCATTGCAACTTTAGTTCTTATATTTGCCATAATATTTAAGATTAAAATTATCAAACCTAATAACTAAGAACCAGTAAAATTAACAATTTATATTTCACAAAGATAAAAATTGTTAATACTTTATTAAATAGTATGTTAACAAGTAATAGTTATAAAAACAAGATTTTAAATTTTATAAGTAATAATTTATTATCAAACTCATTAAAAACTTTATTAAACAGTTTACATTTTATAACACAATAGCACATATGTATGAAATTATTAAAATAGTTATTTTGTGCCTAAATATTTTTCTAACTATTAATTGTGGTATAATAGAGAATTTGTTTTTGAGTATAAATTGATATACTCCAACCTTTTTCAATTTACATAAAAGTGTATCCCCAAGAACTACACTTTATCATTAATTATAAACTAAGTTAAAATGTTGAAAAGCATAGGGAATTAAGGACTGTGTTATATGCTGTCTGTTTGAATTAAGGGTATCTGATTTTGACCCTTTTATAAAAGCATATGTGATTAATAATAAAACAATTTTGAGATTTTATAACATTTTCTAGCCTTATTTAACTTTTAATTCATCTAAAATAAATTAAAATTGAACAAATTTGAGATTTTATATATTCAATAAACCTCAATAATTGAAGTACAAAAGTAACAAATTGCTTAATTTTGATTTTGTTTATTTAAACATTATGTATTGATAGAAAATTAAAACATGATGATGATAAATTGAACGAAATTAAAATAAATAAATAAATAAAACAACTTTGAATATGTTTTGTAATTTTCAATAAAATTGGACTAAATAGTCGATTTTAGTGTGCAACTACTTTTATTAGCAAACTTACATTTTTTAGGGCAAATTAGCTAAGTATGTACTTTTAAAATTTAGCCCCCGTTTGGTAGTAACTCCGGAAATGAAAACGGAATGGAAATGAATCGAGTCCATATGTGTACCTTGTTTATGATTTTTTTTGGAAACATTCCTTGTCATTTATTCCAAAATGCACTTAATTTCTCCAATTTTGTTACCCTATAGGGTATCAAAATCAAATTACACTCCAATTACTTCAAACCACAAGGAATGATTCCAAAAAATTTTATGAACAATGGTATACGTATGGACTAGATTCGTTTTCATTCCGTTTTTGTTTCCGGAGTTCAAAACAAACGGGCCCTTAATTCTAATAACTAGATCTATGGTATAAATATGTTTATTAAATGTACCCCTAATCAAACCCTTACCTTTCAACTTCAGTGTCCGTTTGGTTGGAGCAGTGGAATGGAAACGAAATGGAATTGTATAAGGGTAAGGAAAGGAAATGAAAATGATGAAATCACTTTCATGTGTTAAAAGAGCTCTAATCAAACGTAATTTTTGATTGATTCGGAATCATTCCGTTACCAAGAATGATTCTCAGCACTACCAAAAGAGCCCATCACTACCAAACGAGCCCTCAATGTAATGAAATTGATAAAAGTTAAAAGGATACACAAATCTAATAAACATAGAAAAGGGTCTATTTGACTAAATTCTTTCACTATGTTACGAAGTATTTTTCAAATTTAATTAATATTATAATTATGCTCGACCTCTTTATTCGTATTTTGGGGGTTTTTCTGTTGTTATGTTCACTGTGTTGATTGTTGATCAATTAATCTGCTGTCAAATACAAAGTGGGTCTCTTATGATGACAACTTGTCACATTTTATTTTTAAATTTTTTTATTAAAGTTTGTCCCTTCCCTGATGTGAGTAAAAGAAAATTATTAAATAGTTAAAAATAATTGAAGTCAAATAATTCTCCCTTTTTTTTTAATATAATTAATACAAATCCCTAATTTGTTTTGCTCAAAGTAATTCTGATTTATGATAATCAATTCTTACTTTGTTGAGAAGCATATATTATAGAGTTTTGTCCCACTATATGAAAGGGGTCCACAGTTTTTTTTTCCTTAAAAATTATTAAAAGTGTTATGATAATATTCATAAATCGGAGAATTATCGTTTGGGATTTGTTCCTTTTTAAATAAAATTATTAGGAATTGTTTAATAATATATTATGGGGCAAATTTGGTTATTAGACTGTTTTGAGAATTGTATTTACTAAATAGGCTTTTAGTATTTTTAAGTTAAGTAAATGTACCCTTATTCTATTTTTACCGTCAAACCTAGAAGTAAATCGTTCCTCTCTTCTCTCAGAGCTTTCGTCGCCGCCAAGAGCAAAACCTCTCCTCTTGCCCTAACTTCTCTGATGTGTAACAACAGCTTTGCTTTTCTCCTTCCTAATCTTCTCCGTGTACTCCTCCTCCGCCGCCGCACTTCCATAGCCACCGTCTCTCTCGTCTTCCTCCTCCTCTGCGTGTTGATGCTAGATCTAGATCTAATGTCACAAGAATAGTAATCCCTGTAGCGATTTTATTTCTCAAATCTGCGAGAACGAAGAGTGAGTTAGGGTTTCCCTCAAGCTTGGTGATACAATTGATCGGGCTCGGAGTTCCGTCACCATCGCCATGGATTCTCTTAAGAAGGTTTCTTCCCTCTCATTTCACCTACGGATTATATTCCTCCTCTCATTTCTATTATGTTCTTCAGATGGCACCTGAGAAATGGAGGCTAATCAAGGCTAATCAAGGCTCACGATATGGCCTTCGGACTTCCCTCCGATCCTTGCAAGATGGGAGACGAATTAAACGATTTCCAAAACCATAGACAACACATAGATTCACCAGCTTATAGCTTGCTGTGAGTTGTGATAGCTGATTAACAAAATTGATCAATGTTTTGTAACACCCCAATTTCTCGGAACTCGGGGAGCTACTGGTTAGGACCTCACAATGGGTCCCGACCTTGGTTTAACAACAACATTACTTGGATCTTACAACAAGGCACAAATGTATTTAAAACAATTTCTAAAACATAATATTTTTAATGGTATAAACGTACACATGTGACAGCCTTACAAATATATATAAAGGTACATAACATGCATGACGTATGGAAGACTCCCCCGTCCCCATCTAATGAGTACGTGGACCCGGCTGACCATCCGTTCCGGATTTCTCTGCAACTGTCTATCTCTACAGATCTACAACACGGATAAACCGTTAGCTAACTAACCAAATATAAGTAAAATGATAACAGCACAAACACAAGCAGAAATAGAAATAAACAAACATCATGCTGGCACTCAACCAATTATTATCTATTATTTAAGTGATTCACATTATTCAATTTAAGTTGTGGCACGAGAACTATTATTAGTTCTCGCCTCCGTTCCTTATCCAACTGGTGTAGGTCTAGCTGACTTCCTTTGGTAGCATCACTACAAACCATGTGTGGACTAGTCCCGAAAGAAACCCCCAGCGCCCTGCGAGCTACTGAGCGGAATGCCACCGCCCGTTACTCTTAGGCCAAAATACAGGTCGGTATTTATATATCACAACCTATCTCTCTAACATGTCAATCACACACCACCATCATCATTTATACTCATATTTAGCAGTCAGCTAAGTAAGCCCAAAGGACTTACCTGTTATAACGCTCGACTCTTTAATAACCACTCGCTCTGTAAACTGTACTCACTCAGTTGCCTGTCAAAGGCGATAAGTGTGTTAGCACACTTTCACGTAGATAGAAGTCTAAAACTTCTAAGATCAAAAAATATTAAGACGTACTAATTACAGTATTAGTTTTAGGGTAAAATGACCATTTTACCCTTGGTTCCGATTTTCTCGAAAACCCTAAAATTCATGTCCAAACTCCTATTTGAAGTTCTAATATTATATCCTAACTCTTAGAATTTTATTTGGTTCGAAACTGACATTTTCCTATGTTTCTATTTTCCGGAAGAATCGAAAAAGGTTTAACTTCGGCTCTAAATATAAAATTCTTAACAGCTTATAAATTTTCCGAATTAAATCTCTAGATCATCTATGAGGTTCTATCTAACCTTAGAAGAAAGAAAAACTCCAAACTGTTCAGCCGATATTTTTATAATAATTCCCAAAGTCGGTTCTTCATTCTACTTTCCTATACTTAGCCAATTTTTAAGTTTACCAAAACTGCTCAACTACCTAACTTCGGGAGCTCATAACTTTCAATCCGACCGTTCATTCCTCCCCAAATTTTAATATGATAAACTACATATATCCGTCTATAACATATCCAAAATTCAACGGTGGATCTTTATCCAAACGTTTTATAATTGATCGACAAGATGGGCTGTTCGTAACCTAAAAGCTGAAGAAATTAAATTAAATTTACAGCAGCCAATCTTTTCCATTGTTCATAAAAATATACAGCAGTCCTTTATTCTTCTCTTTAGATCTATATGCTCAGCAATGTACTAATTCGGACTAACCTAAACACCGGAGGAATGCTAGTCTGGTCCCGGTGCAGCGAGGTGCGGCGTCGGCACAGGTACGGAACAGCAGTAGGCGGCGGAAGGTTCCGGCTGGTTCGTAGCACTGCTGTAAGTCGTAGGGCTGCAGTGAGGCGCATATTCACACATCGACAGAAGGAAGGCGGAAAGAAGGGCAGCGCACTTACCGGTCTGAGGCGGTGGCTGGCGGGGTTCTGGATGGTCGACAACAGCGCGCACGACTCGCTGGTGGTTCTGGGGCTGCAGGCTCCGGCTCATTCTCCTCGGCGCAGGGCTGGTCCGGTTTCCTCCTTCTCGGCGCAGCACTGGTTCGGCCTCGCCCTTCTCGGCGCAGCACTGGTTCGGCCTCGCCCTTCTTGGCGCAGGAGAGTGGCGAAGAGAGGCGTGTGCTAGCCTCTGTGCACGAACACTCCGACGTCCCGACGGTCTTGGCGGCGCAAGGTTCGCTGCGTGGGTCTCGTTCTGGCTTCGATCGGCGCGGCTGCAAGCTCCTCCCGGCGGTCTAGTTGCTGAGTCGTATTGGTGGTCGAAAGGGAGGCGCAGCAGTTGTAGTTGCGAGGTTGCCGTCTTCGTACAGGGAAGGGAAAGGAAGAGCAGGAGTAGCGTAGGGTTAGTTACATTTGATTAGCAGCTAGATTAGGGTTTAGGGTTAGGATTAGATTATGAAATGGGCTGATTGGCTGGGCCGGTAATTGGGCCTAGTAGCGGGTTATCTCCAGCCTCTCTCTCTTAGAACAGGATCCGGAACTCGTTAAAAGCGCGGAAAATATATAATACGGAATTAAATTCCGTATTTTATGAATTTATTATTATTCTTATTTTAAGGTGCGAAATTTATTTCCGGTTACCAGGTTTCGTCATTTTATGTGAATTAATGTCACATAAAATGATGGAAATAACACTCTTCTATTTTACTTTTAATTTATGTACTTATTTATTTAAGATTGACGTTTCGGAAATCGGTTAGATTCAGGTTTAACGAGGTTTCAAAAATCCGGTTATTACATCAGTGCCCTCTTAAAAGAAGTTTCGTCCCGAAACTTAGAATAATTCTCTTAATCGCGCATTCCTTTGGTATATTAAATTTTCTCGACGATTTCGTTGATTACAAGCAACTACTCAACCATCAACAGTAGACATGTGTCACATAAAACGTACCCACTCAAATCAATATAAAAACCTGAAAGGTCAAACAACACAACATCCGAGTACTAACTCGTCAAACAGGAGTAACCTCTAACCCCGCAAAGAACTCGGGATAGTTACGTCTAATACTCTCCTCAGTCTCCCAAGTGGCCTCATCCGCTCCTCTCCTAGACCACTGGATCCGCAACATAGGTATCTCCTTGGACCGCAAACGTCTAGTACTGCGCTCCAAGACAGCTACTGGGTACTCTACAAATGTATGGTCAGGCTCAACTGTCAGATCCTCATGGCTGATGATGTGTCTCGGATCCGGAATGTACTCTCTCAACTAAGATACATGAAAGACCGGATGAACACCCTCTAATCTCGGCGGTAGTGCTAATCTGTAGGCCACTTCCCCTACTCTCTCTAAGATCTCAAAAGGTCCGACATATCGGGGACTCAACTTCCCCTTAATGCCGAAACGCCTGACTCCTCTCGTAGGTGACACTCTCAGCCACACCTGAGCACCCACTCTAAACTCCAAAGGTCGACGCCTTTTGTCGGCGTAGGACTTCTGACGACTCTGAGCTGCTAACATCCGCTCTCGGACTAGGGCAATCCGAGCGACGTCATCCTGTATCTGATCTGGAGCTACTCCATCAACTCTGCTGGGCTCATTCCAACATAATAGTGTACGACATCTCCGCCCGTACAAAGCCTCATAAGGAGCCATCCCAATAGACGCGTGTCAGCTATTATTATACGAAAACTCTACCCGTGGAAGATGATCTGGCCATACTTGTCCCTAATCTAGTACACACGCCCGAAGCATGTCCTCTAAGGTCTGAATGGTCCTCTCAGACTGTCCGTCTGTCTGTGGATGGTAGGCGGTAGTAAAGTGGAGACTCGTCCCCAAAGCAGTATGTACTTGCTGCCAAAATCTCGAAGTAAAACGTCCATCCCTGTCAGAGACGATAGTCCTCGGTACTCCATGGAGTCTCACAATATGTCTAGTGAACTCCTTAGCCAGACGACTCACCGGTCACATTTCCTTGATCGGAATGCAACGTGCGGTCTTCGTCAGGCGGTCTACCACTACCCAAATAGCATCAAATCCTCTGCTGAGTCTCAAACCTGTGACAAAATCCATAGATATATCCTCCCACTTCCACTGTGATGCTGGAAGTGGGTGGAGCTCTCCTCCAGACCTACGGTGCTCAATCTTGACCTGTTGGCAGGTCGCGCACTGAGCTACATACCGAGTCACATCGGGCTTCAAACCACCCCACCAGAAGGACCGTCTCACATCCTTGTACATCTTACTTGCTCCAGGATGTACTGCGTATGGGGTAGCATGAGCCTCACCTAGTATCCTCTGTCTCAGCTCACTGTCTGACGGCACACAAACACGATCCTGACGTCCCATCACCCCATCTGCACCACTAGTAAACTGTGGGGCCTCATCTTGAGACGTCTTGTCTCGGATCCTGATCAAAGTCGGGCAAGTCTCCTGTTTCTGTCGGATCTCATCCAACAGATCAGGAAGTAACTCCATGGTAGCCAACTAACCATCAGTATCGGGAAACTGAATCTCTATCTCCAACCAAGCCAAGTCCCTCTGCAACTGTGGCTGTACTGTCAACCGGCTATCGCCCTCTCCCTAGGCGTCTTCCGGCTCAAAGCGTCAGCAACTACATTCGCCTTTCCGGGGTGGTAGAGAATCTCAAGGTCAAAATCCTTGATCAACTCTAACCACCGTCTCTGGCGGTTATTCAACTCCCGCTGAGTGAATATGTACTTCGGACTCTTATGGTATGTGAAGATCTGACAGGTCGCTCCATAGAGATAATGACGCCAGATCTTAAGAGCATGCACTACCGCTGCTAACTCCAGGTCATGAGTGGGGTAGTTCTCCTCATACGTCTTCAGCTGTCAAGACGCATATGCTATGACCTTACCCCTCTGCATCAAGACACATCCCAAGCCCAGCTTGGATGCGTCACTGTACCTTACAAGTCCTTTGTACCCTCAGGTTGTGCTAAGATCGGAGCAAACGTCAATCTGCTCTTCAGCTCCTCAAAACTCTGCTGACACGGCTCAGACCAGACGAACCGAGTAGGCTTCCTTAGGAGAGAAGTGGGTGGTCGGGCGATTAGGGAAAACCCTTCCACAAACCGACGGTAATACCCTGTCAATCCAAGGAAGCTGCGAACCTCCTTCACATTCTTCGGAGGTTGCCAAGAAGACACTGACTCAATCTTCGCCGGGTCGACCTTAATCCCCTCAGCAGTCACTACACGGCCTAGGAAAGCCACCTCTGACATCCAGAACTCACACTTGGATAGCTTAGCATATAGCTGACTATCCTGTAGAATCTGTAACACTGTCCTCAAGTGTCCGGCATGCTCCTCTCGACTTCTAGAGTGAACTAGAATGTCGTCAATGAAGACCACTACAAACTGGTCTAGGTAGTCGATGAAAATCCCATTCATCAACTCCATAAATATTGCTGGCGCATTAGTGAGCCCGAATGGCATCACTACAAACTCATAGTGACCATACTTAGTCCGGAATGCCGTCTTAGGTATGTCCTGATCTCTCACCCTCAGCTGGTGATAACCCGATCTCAAATCTATCCTCGAGAATACTGACGCTCCATGCAGCTGGTCCGGCCGATCATCTATGCGAGGCA
Source organism: Fagopyrum esculentum (assembly GCA_033239045.1). Classification (NCBI taxonomy): domain Eukaryota; kingdom Viridiplantae; phylum Streptophyta; class Magnoliopsida; order Caryophyllales; family Polygonaceae; genus Fagopyrum; species Fagopyrum esculentum. Next base: position 150,589,728 of record BSUD01000004.1, on the reverse strand, counting down.
GTGGGTACTTATTCTTGATGGTGACCTTGTTCAGCTCCCGGTAATCAATACACAGCCTCATCGATCCATCCTTCTTCCTCACAAATAATATTGTGTGCCCCAGAGAGAATCACCAGGACATACAAAGCCCTTTTCTGCTAACTCCTCTAACTGCTTCCCCAACTCAAGCAGCTCTATTTGTGTGGAATGCTAAGTAACTTCTATCTGGTCTGACGTAGGATCTGATCAAAATTATCTACTTCCTCTTACTCCTCTAGTTCTTCTTTTATAATCCATCCGTACTAACTGTGATATGCACCCTTTTCCTAGCCAGTAGGCCGTAAATTCTTCACACGCTTCCCTTGGTCTTCAATGAAATAAAAGGGGGTCCTTTCTGACCGTCTAGTCTTTTTTTCTTAAGTTCTTAATTAGGGATCCTTGCTCGAACTCACTCCATGTTATTATTAAGGTGCTAGCACGCGGATCGATTTAGCTTCACATTTGTCGTTGTTGATCTCTTGAAGGGTCCTCTAGACGTCTATAAAATTCGTTCATCATTCTATAGTTATCCTCCTTATCTGATAACTAGTACCACTGGTTGACCCGCACGTGTTATGTCTCAATTATTACTGACTGGTATGTAGTTGACCTTCCACAAAATCACAGACTTATTGTTCTTCTATCTCTTTTGAGGTTTGATAGACTTGGTCAAAATCTATCTCCTCTAGTTTCTTTGTTAATACTCTTTTAGTTTCCTCCACAGTCTGCACTTCTCTTGTTCTCTTATGAGGTCACTATACTCTTCTGAGTCTAGTCCTAGCATTCATCTGTCACCAATGAGTTCATCAAGTCTTCCACATTAGCTTGTAAGCGTGTCTTCGCGATTCTCCTTACTTTAGTCATCATCTGTTTGCGGTTCTCTGGTATGAACCGTTAGTGTTGGTAACTTAAATCTCTTTGTAATTGAGAAATTATTGCGGACCCTTAAGTCCACCAAATCACTTTTCCACATTCTTCCCCTTGTTTAGTTTCGTCTTGATCATGTCGCCTTTATAAAAATTCGTTGTCTCAATTTTAGACTTCTAGTTTCTTGGATACTTATGTCGGACTTTCATTCAAAACTCTCATATCCTTGAAGGACTCCACATGCTTCCATGGTTACAGGATTTATTTCTCGTCATCAAACTCACTCTTTATCTTTGTACCTTTTAACCTCTCACAACTGGGTTGACACTCTATCTTCTTTGTACTCTCATGTCCATGCTTGCTTCTGGCGGCGTCCGTCTTGATAGTCACGTCCTTTACACCGAAATTCTTGGTTGTACTCCGTTCTATATAATTCTTGTTTCTCCATTTTTATCTCCATTCTACGCTCTCGTCGTCTCTTGCATGGTTCTTCTAATTCATCTCTCGACTTCATACGACAAAGCCCCTTGCATGATTCTCAATTTCTTCTTTCTAAGCTGACTCGGGAACTTCTTTCTCATCCGGTTGTACTGGCGGTAAAAATTTTCTAAACATCTTTACTGCTTTGCCCACCCGTCCTTCGGATGATTTATAAGTCACCAGGACGCCCATCAGAGTATCATACTAAATCTTGGTCTGAATCCCTTATCTCGTGTGGAAAACTCTTCAAACTCGTTACCGATTTATCATGAGGCGCTAATCGGTTCATGATATCACAACTAAGGAATACAAGATATCCTTTAGGATACTAGCATACTACACACACAGATATATAATTTACACTAAAACCTATCGATATAAGTCTATATACTAACTCACCTATCGTTCCAAGTTGCAGAGATCCACGGAGAACGATGGTGGTCCGACGTACTACTAACCCAACAACCCGACTATGCACGTGTGTAAAAACAGAAATCCGTTTTGAAAATCTTAGACCCCTTTCGGGTTCTAGTTATTTTATACATTCGGTCTTTCGGAAGATTTCAAGTGCCATTGTTGCCAACCCAGAGCTCTGATACCATGTTGTAACACCCCAATTTCTCGGAACTCGGGGAGCTACTGGTTAGGACCTCACAATGGGTCCCGACCTTGGTTTAACAACAACATTACTTGGATCTTACAACAAGGCACAAATGTATTTAAAACAATTTCTAAAACATAATATTTTTAATGGTATAAACGTACACATGTGACAGCCTTACAAATATATATAAAGGTACATAACATGCATGACGTATGGAAGACTCCCCCGTCCCCATCTAATGAGTACGTGGACCCGGCTGACCATCCGTTCCGGATTTCTCTGCAACTGTCTATCTCTACAGATCTACAACACGGATAAACCGTTAGCTAACTAACCAAATATAAGTAAAATGATAACAGCACAAACACAAGCAGAAATAGAAATAAACAAACATCATGCTGGCACTCAACCAATTATTATCTATTATTTAAGTGATTCACATTATTCAATTTAAGTTGTGGCACGAGAACTATTATTAGTTCTCGCCTCCGTTCCTTATCCAACTGGTGTAGGTCTAGCTGACTTCCTTTGGTAGCATCACTACAAACCATGTGTGGACTAGTCCCGAAAGAAACCCCCAGCGCCCTGCGAGCTACTGAGCGGAATGCCACCGCCCGTTACTCTTAGGCCAAAATACAGGTCGGTATTTATATATCACAACCTATCTCTCTAACATGTCAATCACACACCACCATCATCATTTATACTCATATTTAGCAGTCAGCTAAGTAAGCCCAAAGGACTTACCTGTTATAACGCTCGACTCTTTAATAACCACTCGCTCTGTAAACTGTACTCACTCAGTTGCCTGTCAAAGGCGATAAGTGTGTTAGCACACTTTCACGTAGATAGAAGTCTAAAACTTCTAAGATCAAAAAGTATTAAGACGTACTAATTACAGTATTAGTTTTAGGGTAAAATGACCATTTTACCCTTGGTTCCGATTTTCTCGAAAACCCTAAAATTCATGTCCAAACTCCTATTTGAAGTTCTAATATTATATCCTAACTCTTAGAATTTTATTTGGTTCGAAACTGACATTTTCCTATGTTTCTATTTTCCGGAAGAATCGAAAAAGGTTTAACTTCGGCTCTAAATATAAAATTCTTAACAGCTTATAAATTTTCCGAATTAAATCTCTAGATCATCTATGAGGTTCTATCTAACCTTAGAAGAAAGAAAAACTCCAAACTGTTCAGCCGATATTTTTATAATAATTCCCAAAGTCGGTTCTTCATTCTACTTTCCTATACTTAGCCAATTTTTAAGTTTACCAAAACTGCTCAACTACCTAACTTCGGGAGCTCATAACTTTCAATCCGACCGTTCATTCCTCCCCAAATTTTAATATGATAAACTACATATATCCGTCTATAACATATCCAAAATTCAACGGTGGATCTTTATCCAAACGTTTTATAATTGATCGACAAGATGGGCTGTTCGTAACCTAAAAGCTGAAGAAATTAAATTAAATTTACAGCAGCCAATCTTTTCCATTGTTCATAAAAATATACAGCAGTCCTTTATTCTTCTCTTTAGATCTATATGCTCAGCAATGTACTAATTCGGACTAACCTAAACACCGGAGGAATGCTAGTCTGGTCCCGGTGCAGCGAGGTGCGGCGTCGGCACAGGTACGGAACAGCAGTAGGCGGCGGAAGGTTCCGGCTGGTTCGTAGCACTGCTGTAAGTCGTAGGGCTGCAGTGAGGCGCATATTCACACATCGACAGAAGGAAGGCGGAAAGAAGGGCAGCGCACTTACCGGTCTGAGGCGGTGGCTGGCGGGGTTCTGGATGGTCGACAACAGCGCGCACGACTCGCTGGTGGTTCTGGGGCTGCAGGCTCCGGCTCATTCTCCTCGGCGCAGGGCTGGTCCGGTTTCCTCCTTCTCGGCGCAGCACTGGTTCGGCCTCGCCCTTCTCGGCGCAGCACTGGTTCGGCCTCGCCCTTCTTGGCGCAGGAGAGTGGCGAAGAGAGGCGTGTGCTAGCCTCTGTGCACGAACACTCCGACGTCCCGACGGTCTTGGCGGCGCAAGGTTCGCTGCGTGGGTCTCGTTCTGGCTTCGATCGGCGCGGCTGCAAGCTCCTCCCGGCGGTCTAGTTGCTGAGTCGTATTGGTGGTCGAAAGGGAGGCGCAGCAGTTGTAGTTGCGAGGTTGCCGTCTTCGTACAGGGAAGGGAAAGGAAGAGCAGGAGTAGCGTAGGGTTAGTTACATTTGATTAGCAGCTAGATTAGGGTTTAGGGTTAGGATTAGATTATGAAATGGGCTGATTGGCTGGGCCGGTAATTGGGCCTAGTAGCGGGTTATCTCCAGCCTCTCTCTCTTAGAACGGGATCCGGAACTCGTTAAAAGCGCGGAAAATATATAATACGGAATTAAATTCCGTATTTTATGAATTTATTATTATTCTTATTTTAAGGTGCGAAATTTATTTCCGGTTACCAGGTTTCGTCATTTTATGTGAATTAATGTCACATAAAATGATGGAAATAACACTCTTCTATTTTACTTTTAATTTATGTACTTATTTATTTAAGATTGACGTTTCGGAAATCGGTTAGATTCAGGTTTAACGAGGTTTCAAAAATCCGGTTATTACATGTTTGAAAGATAGAATACGCAAGTACACATACAATCGAATTCATAGCTTCAGATATGAAGATGAGATACCTCCTTATCAAGTGTGCACTCTTCGGCATTGCAATCCGATTCATCGGAGGAAGCCCTAATTTGGGTTGGGGATATCCGGTTCTTGCCCGCCTGTCAGTCAGCGGTGCTCAAGGAAAACGTGGAAGCATACGCTGCTGTCGCCATTGTTAGAGAGGGAGAGAGAAGAGATTTTAGAGATTTTTTTTCAGTTGATTTTGATGATGACATGGACAATAGTGAAGCTGGTCATAACGCTTTGGGTGGTGGACGGCTTTCCGCTCAAGGTAATACACTACTTCTTAATCCAGTGGTCATAGTGCTTTGATGTATATATATTTATATATTTATGTTTTGAAATTTCTATATAGTGTTAAGCTTGTAGACGATTGTATGAATTTGCAATAATACCTTATGTGTTAACTTAGCTAAGGACATTTGTCTAAAAAACTTAAGTATATCTTTGTACATGAATTTGTAGTCGATTGTATGAATCAATTACGACCTTCATCTTTACTGCCTTTTATATTGTATAACTTGTTTTAGGGTTTCTTCATCTGCTTTACATGTCTAAATAACTTGTTCAAATTCAGTGTACGTAATAGCTGACCATTGCTACTTCAGTCTCTTTCAATATCTAATCAAGGAAGCAAAACTGACAGCCTGGATTTGGCGTTGAGGCTAATGACTGGGCCAGTAGGATAATTAATTCTATGGAGCATCTTCTTTGAAATTTGAAGGAAGAAGAAGGTCGTAATCGTATTAAAGTCTAATGGAAGTATGCAATGCCATTGGCGGAGGGTTGGGGTACCTCCTCCATAGTCCTCTTGAGGCATGAGATGACCGCAATCCGGTGTTGACAAACACGAGTTCTGGTTCCCACAGCATGTCATGTACAAAACTATGGACTGCAGATCTGCATTTGATGTTTACTGTGAGATCATCACTAATTCCTCCTTCATTCCTATTCACTTTCATTTAATGGTATGATAAAATTCGGGTATGTGAAATTTATGGTATGAGAAAATTGGTATGATAAACTTCTGGTATGTAATTTTCTGTTATGTAATTTATGGTATGAGAAACATCTGGTATGATAAACTTCGGGTATGTATTTTTCTGGTACGAAAAATCTACTTGAATTTCTGGTATGTAATTTATGGTATGAGAAATTTCTGGTATGATAAACTTC
>BSUD01000004.1:150489571-150583750 GCA_033239045.1 Fagopyrum esculentum | reverse complement strand
TTGAATTTCTGGTATGTAATTTATGGTATGAGAAATTTCTGGTATGATAAACTTCTGGTATGTAAAAATTCTGGTATTTGAAAATTCTGGTATGTAAAAATTATGGTATTTGAAAATTCTGGTATGTGAAAATTCTGGTATGATAAATTTAGGGAAGTGTTCAAGTAAGGCCCATTATTCCGGTAAGGCCGTGCGGCCGTCTGTACGGCCGACACGTGTCCCGAAATTTTTTTTTTTTTTCTGAACGAGTTTTTTTTTTTTTTAAGACGAGTAAAAGTAATAGTTCAAAACTTATTATAGAATAGTTCATAACTTATAAAAGGATAGTTCATGAATTATAATAAAATAGTTCATAGTGTAAAATTTATAAATGATTGAAAGTAATAGTTCAAAACTTATTAAGTAATAGTTCATAACTTCTAAAAGGATAGTTCATAAATTATAATAGAATAGTTCATAGTGCAAAATTTATAAAGGAGTGAAAGTAATAGTTCAAAACTTATTATGGGATAGTTCATGAATTATAATAGAATAGTTCATGGATTATATTAAAAAGTAATAGTTCATGGATTATATGGGAATAGTTCAAAGTTTATAGGATAATAGTGCATAAATTATAACATGGTAGTTCAAATAAATTTTCATTAGTTTCCGGGAAAAAAAATTCGTTTCAGAAAAGAAAAAAAAATAAAAAATTTCGGGACACGTGTCGCCCTTACGTACGGCCGTACGACCGTACCGCAATAAAAGGGCCGTACCTGAACATTTACCGATAAATTTATCCCAGAAATTAAAAAAGAAAATAATAAAGAAAGTAAAAAAGTCAAAAAAATAAATAAAATAAAAAATAAATTAAGTAATTAAAAATTAAAACTTAGACAACAAACGTTAGTTATTCTTTCTTTCTAAATAGAAGGGGTTAATATTTTTTTACCTACTATTAAATGAAGGTGGTAAAAAATTTGGGGTACATTTTCTTTAACAAAAACTCAAAAAGGCCTAGTATATCAAATTCTCCCTATATTATGGTTGTGTTATTGGAAATATATTGATTATATTTTTATGAAATAATGAGAGAAAGAGGACCCCAAAATTTTTCATTTTGTGAAATGGGCCTCTAATAAATTTATTACATAAAATAGGTCTGAAAAGTATAAACTAGGCTACTGTAGACATTGAATTGAAAAGAGAGGGGTGCAGGCTTTTTTTTTTGAAATGATTTGATGTTAATTTTTTGGGCAAAAAAAACACTGCTTACCCACAAATAGATTACCCAGGAATACATTACCCAGGAATTTTTGAGATTACCCAGAAATAGATTACCCAAGAAGTTTGACATTATTCAGGAAGTTTGACTGTTTTAGATTACCCCGAAATAAATTACCCAGGAAGATGAGAAGTTTCAGCTTACCCCGAAATACATTACCCAGGAAGATGAGAAGTTGGAGATTATCCATGGATACAAACACACGCTGCTTACCCACAAATAGAAAATGTAAACAAACATTGCTTACCCACAAATAGAACAGGAAGTTTCAGTGTTTTAGATTCACAAAAAGAAGAGATGAGAAGTTTCAGATTACCCACAAATACATTACCCAAGAAGTTTGAGATTACCCAGAAATAGGAACAAACACTGCTTACCCAAAAATAGGAACAAACACTGCTTACCCACAAATACATTCCGGTGAAGAAGAAGCTCAACAAGCAGTCCAGATTTCTGCGTTTCAATGGGAAGAAGAAAAGAGCTGCATATGGATACCCAAAAATAAATTTAGGTTTGAAAGGAGGGAAGAAGAAGGGACAAAGGAGGGAAAAAGATGGGCTGACTATTTTCTGATTTTTTCTACATGTCACCCATCAAATCAAATGAAACCTATGTCCCTCCCTTACTTTTCTGATTTTTTCTACAATAGGAGCTCATTTTCTAAATGAAATGATGAGAGACCCTAAATCTAAATTGTAAAAGGCCCACATTGCAAATTCAGCCTATTTTTATTTTGTAATAGGGTTGAGATATTTTGATCAATTGATATCGTCATTTTGAGGGCCCGTTTGGTTCCAACTCCGAAAACGGAATGGAAACGAACTTAGTTCATATGTATATGCCTATTCATGAAATTTTATGGAATCATTTCTTGTAGTTTCATACAAAATGCACTTACCTTCCCACATTTTGTTTTCTTATAGGGTATCAAAAGTAATCAAATGTAACCTCAATTACTTCAAACCACAAGGAATAATTCCAAAAATTTTAATAAACAAGCGTATACATATGAATTAGATTCGTTTTCATTTCATTTCCGATTTCAGAGTTTAAACCAAATGGACCCTGAAACTAATTATCTTCACCGTGAGCATGTAACTTTGGAGTAAATTCCGAATTTTACATGAAATAAATAGAAAATTTGTTTTACTTCTGTTTTTCGGCCTTATAGTTTACAATCATACAGCTCTATGAATTCATATATTAACACATTTAAGATATCATATTTTATATATGTGTATTAAATTCAATAAAAATAAAAATAAAATATTATGTTTTTGGAAAAAAAGAAAAAAATATCAATTTCACCAATTAAGTGACAAAATGCCTATAATAAGTTGATTTTTAGTCATTTAAGAAATAATATCAATTTCACCAATTAAGTGACAATTTTTTTTTTTCTACGGCATTCTAAATTTGGCATATAATTGTAGTTAAGTTTCACCGGTCAAACCCTCTAAAAAATAAAATAAAAATGATTATAATTCCTGCTTATTCAAAATGAATTATAATATACCATTCATTATTGTGACAAAAACGAACACCATTTGATAAACTAATCCAAATGTTCAAGCCTTTCTATCGAAAGTCAAAACTGAATATGGGCCTGTAATGTGGATAAACCGCTTATTATAGCCCATTTATATCAGGCCCGATAATATTAATTGGGCTCTCGGCCCAAATTCAAAGCCGAATGACTGGCCCACATCCATTCATATGCTAATGCCGAGTTTTGTTGAACCGGAGTCAATAATGTGACCATTATTAATCAAAAATATAATTTTTTGTATTCTGTATTGCGTTGTCTATATTCATCTTAAAGTTGCCCCTTTGAACTATGAAAATGGAATAAAACAATTTGGTTTATAAGGTTTTTTTGGAGTTTTAACTTTAGTAAATGTACCCTTGAAAAAAGAGTATTTAGAGTTCGAAAGAAAATATAAAAATTGGGATATATTTACCTAATTAAAAATCTAAATGGTCTAATTACGAAAAAATAAAATTCAAAAAAACTTATTAACCAAATTAGCCCAAATAAAATTTATTCTAACACGATTATTTTCCAAATTTCTCTTACATTTTCTCCCATCATGTTAGCAACATATCTTTACTTGTACGTAGATTAGATTTTAGGTATAGATTTGAACTCAAAACTATTACTTAAATTTTTTTTGGCAATTTTGGTAACTAGACCTTTTTGAAAAATTATAGTAGTAAATAGGTTTTTTAATGTTTCAATTAAGTAAATATACCCAACCTTTTATATTTATTCTCAAACTCTAGACACTTTTCTCTCAATGAGTACATTTATTAAACACAAAACTAGAAAAAGACTAATAACTCAAATTGTTTCAAAAAAAAAATTATATTGACAACTAAAACGCCCCACATGATGTTTTGTCTTAATGCATAGTTGTACATAACGTGTATATAAATGCACACGCCTTGTTATGACACAACCCGTAAACATAAAAATGGTTATAAAAATGTATTTAAAATGCATAGTTATACGCAATTATACCGATGTGGGTTTTGTTGGAGGTTTTAAATTTTTAATGACAACCCATGCAACTCGTTTAAGAAACGGTCAATTACATGTTTAATTTTAAAAATATATCATTACCTTAAATAAATGTCTTGTTTTTAAAATGATTTATCAAAGTCTTAACATTTTACTCTATCTCAAATAGGTTTAAAAAAAATGTAAAGAGGGATAATGATAGCATGAATTATAGTCTATATTTTGGGGTTTGTTTGGACGTTTTATCTTTCATAATCTGCATGTTCGTATGTACATTATGTGATTTTACTACCATTTCATCTACCTTTGCGAGAATCGAGGTCTACACCTAGTTTCGTTGTAATTGCAGATAATATGGTACGTTTTGCATCGAAAAGGAGCAAAAGGAGTCATGAGTCATTTGGAGCTACATCCAGGGAGCATAGCCATGAATTAAATAAAGATTCACTTTGGAGCAGATTCGAGAGATTTCACATTCTGTTTTGAGTCACCTCGGTTGACCATTGATTCACCTCGACCGAGGTGATCCAGAGACGCCGACTCGACCGAGGCGAACACCTAGGACGCGGCGAGAATATGTTATTCTTGGAAGAGATCTTTTAAATTTGGAAAGTGATCTTATATTTTTGGGCTTGGCTCCTGGATGGAAGGAGATATGCAGAATCATATATTTTACCTATATTTATGGGATAATATCTTCTTAAGATTTTATTATCTTTGGAGGTTTATTTTCCTATAAAAAGGGTCGGATTTTCCACAATTCCGACATCCGCTTACAGTTGGAGATCTTGCATCCAGCACACGCAGCAGAAGCCTACTCCAATTTGGGAGTTTTCGAAGAACCTTTTTGAAGGTTGAAGGAAGATTGAAGATCATAGCTTTTATAGCTTTTTGAAGGGTTTTGTAAGATTGTCTTCAATTCCCTCAATTGTTGTCTTGTCTTTTTGGATTATTATCCAAGGAACGCTTTGTTGTGATATTTGATTCATTTATTGAAGTCTTTTCATTAAATTCTTCTTTGTTCAAATATTCATCTTCTTCCCATATATTTTAATACTTTCATTATGATGATGAGTGGCTAATTTCCTTGTGTGATTCTAGGGTGATTAGCTGAAGGTTGTGGGAAAAACAATGATAGAATAATCGTAGATTCCAGTAGGATCCTGAAAGTTCGAGTCTTTAACCTTAACCCTAAGCATCTCGTTCGGTTGATGAACATCTCGGCCGGGGTGGAATTCTTCTGACCGAGGTGACTTATCCGATTCTAAAACAGAAAGTTAAGTGTTAGAGTTTGCTAAATCCTATTCTTATTATACCTTCTGGTTCAATGCAAGCTTAGGATGAGACTTACCCGGTAATTCCTTAGTTTGTGTACCTAAGATCATAAGTGTAGGTAATAAAGGTTTATCCTTTATTGGGGTTTGAGTGTGCTTCCATCCCATCTTTGTGAGTTAGCCTGAGACTTACCCGGTAAAGGTTGATTCTATTCCCTTAGATGGTGTGTTAGTTTGAGGTTATAGTTCTTTATCTTGATTCTTTGAGACTTACCCGGTAATAGGAGTTACGGTTTAGGATTAGTGTGTAGTGAGACTTACCCGGTAATCTACTCCACTTTAGTAACACCTTCCCCATGCAAAAATCTCAGCTTTGTCCGTTTATCTATAGATCTTGAGTTGGAACCACAACTAGACGCTTTAATCCCTAGAATTGCATGTTTGCTTTATTGACTTCTTATTCATCTTTGATTGTGTTAATCGCTCTTGTGGTTAGTATTGACATTAGCATACCGTATTGACTCTGTTTCACCGAGTCCCTGTGATCGACCCCTAGAATTTTCTTGTTTTTACTACGATTGACCCGTACACTGCGGGTTCGCATCCTTGTTTTAAGCTTAAGTCTAGGGTTATAAATTTAAAGCTTGCACACACCGTTTGGAGCGAACAAGTTTTTGGCGCCGTTGCCGGGGACTTGGTCTAGACCGAGCCGGTACGGTTTGCTCTTGGGGCGCTTGCCCCGTTTCATCTAACCACTATACTTGAGTGACGATTTTTGCAGGTTCTTTCTTAGGTATATGCGAAGAACCCGCGCTGGGAAGGAAATCGTTCCTTACGATCCCGAACCAGAAAAGACATACAAGCGACGCTTAAGAGAAGCGAAGATGGCCCAACAAGACGATCACGATCTTGCGGCCCAATTGAGAGAGACGCAGGAGCTGCTACGTCTCAGTAAAGAAGAACTAAGGCAAGAAAAAGAAGAGAATCGTGCCAAGACTGCAGCAATCGAAGCTTAGATTGCAGGCATACGAGATCAGATTCTACTTCGACCGAGGGGAGATCCTCCTGTTGATCCTCGACCGATGCAGAATCCAGTAGTTGATCCTCGACCGATGCAGATTCCAGTCCGAGATGTTCTTATTGCAGGAATCCCACAAACCCTAGGTCAAAGGATGGACCCGAATCAACAGCTGAGGCGTCCAGGGGTGAACCTAGGAGATCCAGCGGATCATGACTACGAACTTCGACCACAAGTTCTATCCATGATTCGCCAATGCCAATTCGGAGGGCTAGAGAAGGAGTCGCCGCATCAACATCTTCAAAACTACGAGATCTTGATGGAAACCTTGCGACCTTCCAGAATTGAAAACAACAATTACAAGCTAAGACCTTTTTACTTTTCTTTAAAAGATAGAGCTCTTACTTGGTATCAATCTCTTCCTCCAGGAAAAATTAGCACATGGGAGGAGATGACTACGGAATTCTTAACCAAATTCTTTCCCCCCTCAAGGACTGCTGAAATGAGAGGGAAGATCAATGCTTTCATCATGAAGGACAAGGAAAGCTTGTCCAAATCTTGGGAGCGGTTCAAGGATATCCTTTTGGATTGCCCACATCATGGGATTCCAAAGATCGAGTTGTTGGAGATCTACTTCAAAGGGCTGGACGGAAACACCCAGTTCAATCTCCAACTACTCTCCGCCGGTACCTTCATGGACATGGCGATTGACGAGGCTTGGGACTTCATTGAGAAGCAAGCCTTGCACATGGAGAAGTATACCCACCAAGGAGCTGAAGATGGAGTAAAAAGAGTCAACTTTCAAGAGACTCAACCCAACAACACTCAACTCACATCATTGAAGAATGACGTGAAGCAATTAAAGGAGCTCTTGATGGCTCAAAACTAAGAAGGAAGAGCAAGGGCAAAGGAACAACAACAATAACGGGTACCGTAACAACAACAACGGTCCCCGAAACAACAACTACAACAACAACAATAGAGGATCCAATAGCAACAACTGGAGAGCGAATAACCAAAACCACGGTAACAATTATTCAAACTCCAACTCTAATGATTCCTCTAATCCTTTCCTCTCTCCCCCTTCTTCTTCTTCTACTCCATTGAAAAGCCAAGGGCAAGGATCGAGTTCGTCTCAACCGGAAAAGAAAGACGCAGTTCTGGAGGCAATCTTGATCAAGCTTAGCGCTATGGAGAATTCTATGACTTCATTTTCGAGGGCCCAAAAGTCCCTTGAACAACAACTTGCTAATAGGGCGAATGAAGCGCCAAGAGATCCAGGGAAGCTTCCAGCAAAGACGGAAAACTAACCCTAAGGGCCAGTGCATGGCCATAACGACGAGGAGTGGACTCAAAACTGCAGATCCAGTACCTCGCTCGACGCAGACCACCTCGGTCCAGATCCAGTCGAAGAACACCTCGACCGAGATACCAACCGAGGCGGAGCAACAGAAAGTAGGAGGAACGACAGAAACTTATGTTCCACCTCCTGCATATAAGCCACCACTTCCATTCCCTCAATCCAGAGCCAGAGCACATCTAGACAAGCACTTCGGTAAGTTTCTTGACTTGATGAATAAGCTACACATTAATATTCCTTTCCTTGATGCTATTTTAGGTATGCCCGCCTATGGGAAGTTCTTAAAAGAAATCTTATCAAGGAAGAGGAAGCTGGAGGATGTTGGTGAAGTTAGGATGATGTCTAAGTCTTCGGAGTTAATCAAAATCATGAAGGAAAAGATGCCACCTAAATTGAGAGATCCCGGCTCATTTTGCATTCCCATTCAAGTTGGGGATGTAACTTGTGAAGCCCTTTGTGATCTAGGAGCCAGCGTGAGCATCATCCCGCTGGAGCTATGCACTAAGATCGGTCTTGGAGAGCCCAAACCGGTCAAGATTCGACTTTACATGGCGGATCGCTCCATTACCCATCCTGTGGGCATTTTGGAGGACGTTCCGGTCAAGTTAGGTAACTTCTATCTGCCCATAGATTTTGTCGTACTTGACATTCCCGCAGATTATCCTGTTCCTATTATTCTCGGGAGGCCATTTCTAGCAACTTCGGGTTGCAACGTGGATTGCAAGAATGCCAAGTTGAAATTCAACGTTGGTGGCGATGAGGTGGAGTTCGCACTACTTGCAGCAATGAAAGGGGAGCAACTAACCGATGATATCTTCAACATCTACGATGAAGAAGAATCAAGAGAATTGGTGAGCTCTATCCTTATTAACGACCCACTCGAAAGAGTTATTAGCTTCAGTTTAATGGAGGAAGGTATAGATGCTTCTTGTGATGCATATATACAGAGCTTGAAGGCACTAGAAGAGGATCCAGGAGCTAAAACTGAGAAGCTAGTCCAGGAGACGAAGATCTCCAGTCTCGGATCCAGTGAAAGTACCTCGACCGAGGCACTTTCTGGACAGAGCGAGGCGACCGAAGAACACCTCGGTCAACACCTTTGCGCCTCGACCGAGGTGGACAGCGAGACGATGTCAACTGAGATTGCTGAGAATAACAATTTTCTTACTCCCTTCTCTGACATTCACCCACTGTTGGCGGACCATTCCCTCCACCAACTTTCTGATAATAAAGGTCCTTGGTATGCTGATATTGTGAATTATCTTGTTTGCCAGGAAACACCACCCGGATTGACGTACTCTCAGAAGAAGAGATTCTTCAAGGAAGTACGACATTACTACTGGGATGAGCCGCTGCTGTTCAAGCGCGGACCGGATGGGATGCTTCGAAGGTGCATTCCGGAGGATGAAGTTCATAGCGTCATAAAACATTGTCATTCACTTCCTTGTGGGGGGCATGCTAGCACCGATAAAACATGCGCTAAGGTATTGCGTTCCGGTTTCTTTTGGCCTACATTATTTAAGGACGTGCAATCTTTTGTTGTTTCTTGTGATGCATGCCAAAGAAAAGGGAACTTATCAAGGAGGAACGAGATGCCACTTAATAACATCCAAGAAGTGGAAATCTTTGATGTATGGGGGATTGACTTCATGGGACCTTTCCCATCCTCCGGAGGAAACCTCTACATTCTCCTTGCAGTTGATTACGTCTCTAGATGGGTTGAAGCCATTGCTTCTCCCACTAACGACGCCAAGGTGGTTGTGAAGTTCTTGAATAGAACTATCTTTCCACGATTTGGAACTCCACGCATCATCATTAGCGATGGAGGAACGCATTTCATCAACCGGAAGTTTAAAGCACTTCTATCGAAGTATGGGGTAACCCACAAGGTATCAACCGCTTATCACCCTCAAACTAGTGGACAGGTCAAGATCTCGAATAGAGAAATCAAAGCAATTTTGGAGAAGACAGTGTCTAGAACGAGGAAGGATTGGTCCATGAAATTGGACGATGCTCTTTGGGCATACAGGACCGCATTCAAGACTCCCATAGGTACCACCCCTTATAATTTGGTATATGGGAAGTCTTGCCATTTGCCCGTTGAATTGGAGCACAAGGCGTATTGGGCTATCAAATGGTTGAACTTTGACATCAAGGAGGCTGGTGAGAAGCGACTATTGGAACTTAATGAGCTGGAGGAGCTGCGTTTGAACGCTTATGAGAATGCCAAAATCTACAAGGAAAGGACGAAGAGATGGCATGACAAGCGTATCGTTCCAAAGGAGCTTAACGAAGGAGACTTAGTTCTACTCTTCAACTCCCGCCTCCGCCTTTTTCCAGGTAAGTTGAAATCTAGATGGACCGGACCTTATGTTGTGAAACATGTTTTCCCTCATGGTGCAGTTGAGATATGGGGCGAAACCAGCGGAAGCTTCAAGGTCAACGGTCATAGACTTAAGAAGTACCAGCCGGAAACGCCGGTTGAGGAGGTTGCACCGATATACCTCCTTTGAGACACATCATGGTCCAGCTAGCGACCTTAAATCAAGCGCTTCTTGGGAGGCAACCCAAGGTATTGCTTTCTTTTCCCGTTTTCTAGTCTAGTTTAGATAGCTTTTGTTTTTGCTTTGCTTTGCTTTGTTTTTGGCGTTCTGGACAGACAACAGGGAATATCTAGGAAGGAGAACAACTGGAAGGACAAAAGTTCGAGATTCTGAGAAGACAGAAGCACCTCGGTTATTGTCAGAGCACCTCGACCGAGTTGATTCTTGAGCAACCGAGGCGACTAGGGTTTCTGCAGAACCACCTCGGTCCATACCACCTCGGTCCAGTCGAGACCATCTCGACCGAGGTGACAGCAGATCCAGTAACAGTATAAAAGGGAAAGAAAAATTACTTTTCACATTTTTTACCCACCTCGACCGCGGCGACAGATCCACTTCGCTCTCTCTCAAATCTTACTCGTTTTCGACATTTTCTGCTTCCAAACCGAGATTGAAGGGTAGAGGAGTCGATTGCAACAACAAATCTGCAGAAAGATCGAGCGATTCGGCCGGAACGAGGTAAAAACGATCGAAACCCTAACTCGTTCGTTTCCTTCAAATTGGGCTTTGGTTGCCCTTGAATCTATTGAGGAAAAGCTTAAGTACCCCATAGGAAGCATTTGTAGTGATTTTTGGGGGAAAAGAACTGGATTTTTGAGAGTTGAAATCGCGACTGTCTTCGCCTCGGTCCAGTCGATCTGCACCTCGGTCGAGGTGATTCTTGGAGTTTGTCAGTCGACCGAGGTAGTCTGACAGTGTTGATCGAAGATGAGTTCTGACAGAGTGTTAGCCCTTAGAGATAGATCCTCTCCTTCCCCTTCTCCTTCCTCATCCCGTCCTTACCGTCCGGTTATCCACGAGAGATGCCGGGTAGACTATGAGCGGATAGCTAGCCGTCCAGTTATCGCACCACGATTTCTGGACGTGTCAGCTTTTGATTGCCTAGGGTTAGATGCTGACCTTAGGAGGATGATTGCTACTTAGACCGGTCCGAGCCCGACAGTAGCAATCATCCTCCTAAGGTCAGCATCTAACCCTAGGCAATCAAAAGCTGACACGTCCAGAAATCGTGGTGCAATAACTGGACGGCTAGCTATCCGCTCATAGTCTACCCGGCATCTCTCGTGGATAACCGGGCGGTAAGGACGGGATGAGGAAGGAGAAGGGGAAGGAGAGGATCTATCTCTAAGGGCTAACACTCTGTCAACCGGTACTTCACAGACCGGTCCGAGCCCCAACCTACTTAGAGCCGACACTCGAGTTTGTTAGCTCCTTCTCCTACCTCCCCACAGACCGGTCTGTGAAGTACCGGTTGATGAACCGGAACTTCATAGTTCCTTTAGAGATATGGAGAGAGATTTTTGGCTTTCCTGACCCCACCGCCGTAGACTTCCCCTCCCGATCCGTAGCTAGGGAGTTCAGGGGGCATATTGCCCATATTACTGAGCACGCAGACAGATGGCGCCCTGGAGATTCCAGGGAGAGGGTCATCTTTCATCCGGCTTTCAGACTAGCCCACAGGATTTTCAGCGAGACGCTTCTGGCGCGTACTGAGACGCCCCAAAAGGTCCGACAGGGGGAGCTCTTTAGCCTTTACTGCATGGTTACAAGAGGTTTCCCAGACTTTGGCTTGCTCTTGGCAGAGGATCTGCACAAGATCAAGGCCAAGGCGAAGGGAGACATTTGCTGCGGAGGTCTGGTCACCCACATCGCTACCTACCACGGGATGGACCTCAGCGTTTGCACGATGGCGGCGGCTCCGAAGCCGCTGGGATTACAGAAGATGATCACACGGAGGATTCTAGTTCCCCGTGGTTTGACCACTCCATACATCGCCATGCCTTGGGAGCGGACTGCACCTCAGGGGATCCGCTGGTCTGCGCAGTTCACAGTCTTTGATCCGCATTACTGGCAGACAGCTTGGGATACGCTGATAGAGGATCACAGAGAGGCAGCAGCTGCCCCTGCTGAGGCTGAGGAGGACGACGACAACGATGAGGATACAGTAGATGAGAGAGGAGGTGGCGTCCCGATGGACACAGGGACAGATACAGCTGGGATGAGCGCGCCACCTATTATAGATTTAGATGATGAGGAGGACACTGAGCCGGCACCAGCTGAGACTTCTCCGGTCAGACCTGCTAGACGCAGGAGGCGGGGAGTGAGGGATAGAGCTGCACACCGACGGATCGATGACCTGACGGATCAGGTTATCGACTCATATGCTGCACTTTCGCTGGATATCCGTGAGATGCAGGAGCGGCAGCATCATCAGCACATCATGGCTCAGCTGCAGTTCGAGCGGATCATGGGCCATCCTTACGATCCGACTCAGTATCCTTATGCACCACCACCGGATAGAGACTACTGAGGAGCTGCAAGATTTTATTATTATATTTTTTTATGCAGTTCGGCTTTCATCCGGTGAGTTTTCTCTTGTTTTAGACTTTTATTATACCCACTGGGACAGTGTGTCTCAAGTATGGGGTATTTGTTGTTATTTGACTACATGACTATGTGATGTATTTATTCGACTACCTTTTGATGTATTTTATTTATCGGATATTTTCATATTTATGCTTCAGTTGCCCTTATATGATTATCTGATATTACATGCATACCTACAGGTTATTTGATTGAGAAAAACGTCGAAACCGAAAAAAAAATTGTTTAAAAAAATTTTTTTTTGACCTCGACCGGGGAGATTCTGGCCAAACGAGGCATTCCACCTCGGTTGAACCAAGAACATCTCGACCGAGGTGGCGTAACAGAAAGTTTTCGAAAACGATTTTGTGTTACTTATCTGGATATGATCTCAGTGAAGATTTTGTTTACTTACTGATTTTAAATTCTTTGTGTGTTTGAAAGGTTTTATAATATGTTTAAGTTGCTAAATGCTTTGTTTGAAATTATTAGCATGTTTAATACTCTATTTTTATCCAAATTATGTTGAATTTGAAGGTTGACACCGCAGGTTAAGTTCTCTCACTTTCTTCTTGGAAAAACCAAGGCAATTCATTTTTCTTCTTCTTCTTCTTCTTGATCATGCTTAGACCCTCATATACATTTTGCCTCCCTTTACCTATCCGGGAATTTGGAAGCAAGCGAAGTGGTGAAAGCAAGTTAAAGTTGAAGAGTGGGCTGGAAGTGAAGTGTTAGAAAGTAATTCTAGGTTTGGGGAAGTCAATCTTGATGATGAGTAACTCGGCACCATTCACATAGCCGGGTGTTTGTGTCTTGCCAAAGTCGGATTGAGCGATATTCCTAACGGGTCATGGTATGTGCATAAAGGGTTTGATGCATCTCGAGAAATTGATGATTGCAGATTTCCTAGGCTTAAGTTATTGTGCACCTCTGTCCATGCATCCCAAAAAGTAAAGTAAAAGAAAAAGTGTGAGATAAGCAAAGCTTATTGGTGGAAGATGTTGCAAGTCAAAGTGAAAGTGAAGTTCATCCTTTTCCCGGATTCTAGCACCACATTACCTTACATACATCCCTACCCTACACGTTTCTTGACCTTTTCTTTTGGGAAGCCCTTGAGACCTTGAGCTTGTTGATTGACTTAGCGGTTTAAACTGGATTATACATGATTAATTTTGATAATTATGATTTATTATGCATTCTATGATTTTATGCAAAGATGAACAACTTTCTTATATTTATAAAATGTTTTGATCATATTGAGTTTTTAATTCCAGGAAGTACTCTCTTAGAGTGATCTATGATAGTTGCACACCATAAAATGTTTTTAAAAGACTTTTTGATTGATTTTCTTGACTTATAATCCATTCTATCTTGTCTTCTATATGAGGAACTTGCTTGGGGACAAGCAAGGGCTAAGTATGGGGTATTTTGATAGCATGAATTATAGTCTATATTTTGGGGTTTGTTTGGACGTTTTATCTTTCATAATCTGCATGTTCGTATGTACATTATGTGATTTTACTACCATTTCATCTACCTTTGCCATAATCGAGGTCTACACCTAGTTTCGTTGTAATTGCAGGTAATATGGTACGTTTTGCATCGAAAAGGAGCAAAAGGAGTCATGAGTCATTTGGAGCTACATCCAGGGAGCATAGCCATGGATTAAAGATTCACTTTGGAGCAGATTCGAGAGATTTCACATTCTGTTTTGAGTCACCTCGGTTGACCATTGATTCACCTCGACCGAGGTGATCCAGAGACGCCGACTCGACCGAGGCGAACACCTAGGACGCGGCGAGAATATTTTATTCTTGGAAGAGATCTTTTAAATTTGGAAAGTGATCTTATATTTTTGGGCTTGGCTCCTGGATGGAAGGAGATATGCAGAATCATATATTTTACCTATATTTATGGGATAATATCTTCTTAAGATTTTATTATTTTTGGAGGTTTATTTTCCTATAAAAAGGGTCGGATTTTCCACAATTCCGACATCCGCTTACAGTTGGAGATCCTGCATCCAGCACACGCAGCAGAAGCCTACTCCAATTTGGGAGTTTTCGAAGAACCTTTTTGAAGGTTGAAGGAAGATTGAAGATCATAGCTTTTATAGCTTTTTGAAGGATTTTGTAAGATTGTCTTCAATTCCCTCAATTGTTGTCTTGTCTTTTTGGATTATTATCCAAGGAACGCTTTGTTGTGATATTTGATTCATTTATTGAAGTCTTTTCATTAAATTCTTCTTTGTTCAAATATTCATCTTCTTCCCATATATTTTAATACTTTCATTATGATGATGAGTGGCTAATTTCCTTGTGTGATTCTAGGGTGATTAGCTGAAGGTTGTGGGAAAAACAATGATAGAATAATCTTAGATTCCAGTAGGATCCTGAAAGTTCGAGTCTTTAACCTTAACCCTAAGCATCTCGTTCGGTTGATGAACATCTCGGCCGGGGTGGAATTCTTCTGACCGAGGTGACTTATCCGATTCTAAAACAGAAAGTTAAGTGTTAGAGTTTGCTAAATCCTATTCTTATTATACCTTCTGGTTCAATGCAAGCTTAGGATGAGACTTACCCGGTAATTCCTTAGTTTGTGTACCTAAGATCATAAGTGTAGGTAATAAAGGTTTATCCTTTATTGGGGTTTGAGTGTGCTTCCATCCCATCTTTGTGAGTTAGCCTGAGACTTACCCGGTAAAGGTTGATTCTATTCCCTTAGATAGTGTGTTAGTTTGAGGTTATAGTTCTTTATCTTGATTCTTTGAGACTTACCCGGTAATAGGAGTTACGGTTTAGGATTAGTGTGTAGTGAGACTTACCCGGTAATCTACTCCACTTTAGTAACACCTTCCCCATGCAAAAATCTCAGCTTTGTCCGTTTATCTATAGATCTTGAGTTGGAACCACAACTAGACGCTTTAATCCCTAGAATTGCATGTTTGCTTTATTGACTTCTTATTCATCTTTGATTGTGTTAATCGCTCTTGTGGTTAGTATTGACATTAGCATACCGTATTGACTCTGTTTCACCGAGTCCCTGTGATCGACCCCTGGAATTTTCTTGTTTTTACTACGATTGACCCGTACACTGCGGGTTCGCATCCTTGTTTTAAGCTTAAGTCTAGGGTTATAAATTTAAAGCTTGCACACACCGTTTGGAGCGAACAGATAAAAACCAAAACGTTTTCATTTCAATTTCTTCCAAGTATTTAAAGAGAGGATGTTCTATTAAATTAAAAAATAAAGATTTGATAGGATAACTGATTAATTAAAAAATATTTTTGTAATAAAATGCTTCAATCTTTTTTAATTTATTTTATTCAAAAACATTTGTTGACATGCATAAATGCATCGTAAAAAAACCCTTTACAATCTATGATTGCAATGTCAACTAATTATTGACGATAAAAAAGTTGGTCTAATTTACTAACTAGTCATTTTATCATATTTATTCTATTAGGAGTATTCATAGGATAGACACATTTATTAAATATACCTTTAATGGAGTAATAATGATAAGTCAATTAGAGAGGTGAAAACTAGAGGTGTCAACAAAATAAAAGCTCATAAAAAAAAATGAAATAATGAGAGAAAGAGGACCCAAAAATTTTTCATTTTGTGAAATGGGCCTCTAATAAATTTACTACATAAAATAGGTCTGAAAAGTATAAACTAGGCTACTGTAGACATTGAATTGAAAAGAGAGGGGTGCAGGCTTTTTTTTGAAATGATTTGATGTTAATTTTTTGGGGAAAAAAAAACTGCTTACCCACAAATAGATTACCCAGGAATACATTACCCAGGAATTTTGAGATTACCCAGAAATAGATTACCCAAGAAGTTTGACATTACCCAGGAAGTTTGACTGTTTTAGATTACCCTGAAATACATTACCCAGGAAGATGAGAAGTTTCAGCTTACCCCGAAATACATTACCCAGGAAGATGAGAAGTTGGAGATTATCCATGGATACAAACAAACACTGCTTACCCACAAATAGAAAATGTAAACAAACATTGCTTACCCACAAATATAATAGGAAGTTTCAGTGTTTTAGATTCACAAAAAGAAGAGAGGAGAAGTTTCAGATTACCCACAAATACATTACCCAAGAAGTTTGAGATTACCCAGAAATAGGAACAAACACTGCTTACCCAAAAATAGGAACAAACATTGCTTACCCACAAATACATTCCGGTGCAGTCCAGATTTCTGCGTTTCAATGGGAAGAAGAAAAGAGCTGCATATGGATACCCAGAAATAAATTTAGGTTTGAAAGGAGGGAAGAAGAGGGGACAAATGAGGGAAAAAGATGGGCTGACTGAATTGATTGGACAATTTTCTGATTTTTTCTACATGTCACCCATCAAATCAAATGAAACCTATGTCCCTTACTTTTCTGATTTTTTCTACAATAGGAGCCCATTTTCTAAATGAAATGATAAGAGACCCTAAATCTAAACTCTACATTGTAAAAGGCCCACATTGCAAATTCAGCCAAAAAAAATCTACTTCACCGAATTCTTTCTAAATAAAAAAGTTAACTAAAAATTATAATAATTATAAAAAAAACTCGTATTAGATGAACCCGTATATTTTATTTATATAATTATCCAATTTCGTCGATGTGGAATCAAAAGGTCATTATATATTCGGTTTCGGTTCAAAGCGTAAAAGTAAGTAAAATTATTTTTGCTTTCGGGTCCCAAGTGCGAAATTAATTAAATATAATTTTGCTTTCGCACCCAAGTGTATACTTAATTAACAGTAGGATGAACTCCAAATCTAAACAGATGTATAAGTTTGTGATTAAGACTTAACCCAACCAAGTGAAAAACTGAAAGCATATGTATCAACCAATTAGAATGAAAAAACTTGCAATAACGGTTCAAACAAATGAAATCAAGATGCATCTGTTTAAACCTACTAGAATATACAAAACTTGCATCAAATACATTACACAAAATTTGAGAAAATTTTGGGAGTTGGATCTTGGGTGATTCGATTTCTCATGGATGTAGATTCTATGCAACATCCTAGTATATGCGATTTGGATATGCGTTTCAGATTCGAAATGCTTTAAAAAAACATTGTGCTATTTTTTTCGAAAAGATAGCTCTAGTTAGGGTTGTGCATATGGTCCCGACCGGTCCGGACCGGTGGACCGTAAGTTAAGAAAACCTTGGACCGTAGACCGGACTGTAACGGTCCGGTCCAGTTCCGGGTTTGACCGGTTTGTACATAAATTGTGCAATTTTGAATATTGCGGACCGGATTAGACCGGTTTGTACCTTAATTATGCAATTTTGGTGAGGTTTTTCGGTCCAAAACCGGTCCGGAATGGACCGGACCGGACTGAAAATTCGTAGTTTACAGTCCAACCCATGTTACGGTTTTATAAGGTCCAAAAACCGGAACGGGCCGTAACCCGGATTTTCAAAAAAAACTGGACCGTAGACCGGACCGTAAATTCCGGTCCAGTCCGGTTTTCCGGTCCGGTCCGATTCTGCACAGCCCTAACTCTAGTAATCCTTCTAAATACTAACTATTCTCACAAAAACCTATTGTTTAAACTTTCAAGGTTGGCTCTCTTTATGGTGGGATTTTATGCCCTCTCTTAGTAAAACTAATCATAGTTTTATTTAGAACGAAAGTTTTAATGTTCTTTTAAAGAGTGTTCTAAAAACAAATAACAATCGATCATTAATAAAGTTTTTTTTGTTTCATGTTATATTGTCGGATGGTACGGGGCACATATTGTGTGAGCTACATTTGGAAAAAGTGTGGAATTTGTTTGTGAGAAAGAGTCGAGGAGAGTGATCGAAATCTGAAGGCTCAAGAAGAGTTCAACTATGAGGTTTCTGCTAGTGGTACGTGAGAGTTGTACCATCAATTGCTTCTACAAAATTGTTATTGTTGTTTCTTTCTCTCTGTACTTGTCTAGTGCTTCCTTTGGTTTTACTTCTTGACCGGCTTGTTGTGATCGAAGTTATGTTTTGATGTGTATTTTTCTTCTTCTCTTTTTTGTATGTTTTGGTTCCTTCATGACGATTAGTCCGTCTGCCAATTTTTCGACCTTTTGATCCATTATACGGTGTTTCGTCTAGTGCCTCTAACTGCTTTTTATTTTATATAAAAAAATAACGCACACTTATCTTTCATAAATATAACCCATTATGAACAAACAAATTTCAAATTTAAACTCATTTTTAATAAAGAAAACTATCTTACTATGACGCACACTACGACTATGCGTCAGTTATATATTATTAACTACGACTATGTGTCATGTTTATATTATTATATTAGTTTTTTTTTTTTGTGGGAAGGAGAGTCAGTGGTCTCCGGCGCATCTGGACGCGCTTTTATTGCTAGGAAAATGTGGCTAAGTAGTCATCATACGGGGATAGCCCGACCCCTTACATCATCAAGTAAAAGATCAACTACACCCTCCGGCGGGTCAGACAATACATGCAATCCAATAGGAAGGTTCAAAGCAAAACTAGCTAAGAAATCCGCAACTCTTTTCGCCTCACGGAAGGCGTGACGAAACTGGAGATCCTAGTCTCTTTTCATATAGTCTTGGCACATATGTACCAGACTGGCAAGGGGATGGTGAGGGGTGATGGTGGTCTTGATGAGTTTGATTACCAATAGCGAATCTGTTTCGAAAATTACCGATCGGTAACCCAACTCCCAAGCTACCTTGAGGCCATGTACCAATCCCCATAACTCCGCCATGGGCACGGTACATACCCCCAGATTAACACCGAAACCACCTACCCATTCCCCTGCCGAGTTCCTAATCACACCCCCAGCGCTAGCAAAGTCGTCTCTACTCTTTGCTCCGTCCATGTTGACCTTTACGTAGTCCTCGGGTGGGGGAGTCCAAACCACATTGATTAAGTTCATTTGGCTTTGCATGTTGTTCCTACTCATCTTACTCCAGACCTCGATGTACTCTTTGGTTCTTGCTTGGATAGTCCGGCCTCTATTGCCATTGAATATGTTACCATTGAAGGAGGCCTCATTTCGCCATTTCCACGTCCACCATATTCCTACTGCAAAAAACTCACTCCACAAATAATCATTATTAAAATGTTTTGTAGAGCAGATATTACCTCTTAACTAGGCGGGAAATTGCAGCGAGTGAAAGCCTTCTACATGAGCACCAGCTTGCATAACCCTCCACATAGATAGTGTACTGCTGCAATCTCTGAATAAATGGACTAACGACTCAGTACCATGGCTGCAGCAGTAGCACTCCTCAGTGACGCTGAGATGCCTCCTCCGACGCTCTTCGTTACTCATGACGCCGCCTTTCATGAGCTTCCAAATGAACACTTTTACCCTCTCTTGTACCCTGAGTTTCCAGATGAGCTTGTATATATTACCTTCACTGTTTTGTACTTCGTCAGCCCCAGTGAGGAGTCTGTACGCCGTTTGAATCGAGTAATCCCCGTCTTGGGACAGCCGTCATCCAACTTCATCATTCAATGGTTGTAGCATCGGCTGGGCTGAGAGATTATTCTCCAAGATAAGGGGTTTCACAACCGCCAGCTTCAGCAAGGCCAGCGCCGGGAGCTTCTCTTCCACGCTCTTCCAGTCCCACATAAAATCACCTGCCCAATAGCTGTGAACTTTTCTTTCAAGCTCAGTAGGGCTGATTGGCTGGAGAGCGAGACTACGCAGGGGGACATCCCCTATCCAATGATCTGTCCAGAAGCTAATGCTTCTACCATCCCCTAGGATCCATTTAGAAACCTTTGCTATCACCTCCCTTAAGCCTCTGTCAATGCCTTTCCAGATCAGTGAGTCAGTGGATCGGGGTCTTCTATTTCCTGTCACATATTTTTGCTCCAGCATACTAATCCAGAGACTGTTATTGCCCTTTAAAAATCGCCATGCCAACTTCCCCATCATAGCTAAGTTGGTTTCGGCCATGCACCTAATGCCAAGACCTCCTTTTTCTTTCGGTAAGCATATATCCCTCCACTTAACCGTGTGAATTTTTCGACTTCCGTTCTGATGACCCCAAATGAAGTTCCTGCAGGTTTTATCAATCTCTTTGCAAACATTCATCGGAAGAGGGAGGGTGGACATTGTATAAACTGGGATAGAGGTAAGAACAGCTTTGGTGAGGGTAATCCGACCCGCAAAGCTAAGGGTTTTGTTTCGCCAACCATTTAGTTTAAGGTCGATCTTATCCAATAAACTAGAGAAAGTCGTTTTGGATACTCTTCCTTGGAGAAGTAGGACTCCTAGGTAGTAGCCACGGTTCTTCGTAACCTCAACTCCACTAAGTCTCTCGATACTAGCACTCAACTCTCTTGAGACGTTGGGAGATACAAAGATCTTCGACTTCTGAGCACTGACTTTCTGTCCCGAGGCCTTGCAAAACATTTCAATACAACGCATGATAACTCGGACTTGTGTCAGGGATGCTTCCGCAAAAAGAGTGATATCGTCCGTGAAGAACAAGTGAGATAGCGGTGGCCCCCCACGCGACAGGGTAATAGGTTTCCACTCCCCTTTCTCAACTGACTCAAGTATGAGGTGGCTAAGTCTCTCAACACACAGTACGAAGAGGTATGGGGAGATCGGGTCGCCCTGCCTAATACCTCTTTCCGGAATGAATTGCTCGGTCACTTCTCCATTCCAAATGACTTGCATTCTTGCTGTAGTCACACACTCTTGGATCATTTTACCCCAGTTTTGGGGGAAGCCGGCCTCAATAATAGTGTCCTCTATGAAGTCCCACCTTACTATGTCGTAAGCCTTCTCGAGATCCAATTTCAGAATCATCCAATGTTTACCAGTCTTCTTCTTCCTCATAGAATGTACCACTTCTTGCATGAGTACTATGTTATCCTGAATCAGACGTCCCGGGATGAAGCTACCTTGTGTGGGACCTACCAGACTCCCTATGATGCCTTGCAATCTCCTCACCAGGACCTTAGTGATGATCTTATAGCTGACATTGCATAAAGCGATCGGGCGGAATTGGTTGATGAGTTCCGGCTTCCCCACTTTGGCAATGAGGGAGATAAGAGTATCATTGCTTCCCGAGTAGAGCTTCTGAGTATTAAAGAACCTTGAGACTTCCTCCTTCATGGACCTTCCTACAATATTCCAACACTTCTGATAGAAGATGGGTTGAAAGCCATCAATCCCGGGTGCCTTGTACGCTCCCATGCTCTTGACAGCCTGCCAAACTTCCTCCATTTCTATCGGTTTCTGGATACTGGCCCAGTCCGAGTCTGCTATGTCCGGAAAATCAAATGTACTCAGATGGCTCGGGGGTAGCAGGTGGGCCTCCGCTAGACTATAGAGTTCGCGGAAGTAGGCAGTAGCATGTTGTTCAAGTCTCGTTTGATCCTCCACCCACCCTTCACTCCCAATTCTCCAACCCCATAACTCTATTTCTGGCTCTACGGATGACTGTAGACGTGTGGAAGAATTTGGTGTTCCGATCACCATGCTCAAGCCACTGCTCACGGGATTTCTGGAACCAGATCACCTCCTCTTGCTCAAGGATACCTTCTAATTCAGCTTTCAATTTTACTTCCTTATCAAGAAGGCTTGCGGAGATGCCTCGGCTAATCTTGCCCTGGATTTTGGCTAATTTAGCTTCGGTTTCTGATTTCCTGCGAAAGACATTACCAAAGACAAGTCTATTCCAATAAATAAGAGAAGTCTTAAGAGTAGGAAGAGCCTTACTTACCTCCGGGTTATGAAACCAACACATCTCCACCATGGGATAGAAATCACTGTGGGTCATCCAAGCCGCCTCGAACCTGAAGGGTCTTCTCTCACTTCTACTAGCGAGTGAAGAATCCAGAGACAGAAGAATCGGAGAATGATCGGAGGAGAACCGAGCAAGGTGTCTAACGTGAGCATTAGTCCATTTCAAACGGCCATATTGATTCATAAGAACTCTATCTAGTCTCTTGAGCACTTTCCGCTTGGTCGACTTGCTATCATCCCAGGTGAAATCCGCTCCTGTGTACCCTAGGTCAATAAGACCGTGTCCCATGATGATGTCATTGAACACATTGGAATCTGAATGTAGGCCACCCGAACCTCCAACTCTCTCATGAATGAAATGGATGCAATTGAAGTCCTCTCCAACGATCAGTGGTTCTGAGATCGTAGATAGCTCACTATCGAGAGCATTCTAGAACTCTCGACGTCTACTAGCATCAGGGGGAGCATAAACAGCTATAAGGTTGTAAGAACTAGATCCCTCTAATATTCTTGCATGAACAAAGCATTTATGACTGTTAACAACCTGGAGCATGACCTTATCACTTTTCCACAAAACCCAAACCCCTCCTTCGAAGCCCTCAGCTTCAACACGATAGCAACCCGAGAAATTTAACCGATCACAAATAGCTTGGGCCCTAGCTCCAGAAATCCGGGGTTCGTAAATGGCGAGGATATCTACCTTGTGGTGGTTGCATAGGTACTTGATAGCTCTACGGAACCCGCTCTTGCAAGCTCCGAACACATTCCAAAAGAGGCAATTCATAATAAACAATAAGGATTAGAAAACAAAGAAGGGGAGGCTACTGACCCAACAAGAGCGTGTTCTTATCGGCCGCCTCACCAAGATTTTCTTCCATCCTCACGTCTGCCAAGGCTACGTGCTTTTCACTTTCTGTAGTAGTATTTATCTTCTGCTCAGCTAGGCATTGAGTAGGAATGATATCCATGTCAGCCGGCACTTCTACCTCTCCTATTTGGGACCGATCCAAGCTCAGCTCGGAAGCAGCCGCTTGATTCAGGACCTCGAGTTCAGGCCCTTGTTGGCGGTTCTCTTCGTGCGCCGGATCCTCCTGTCTTTGTCGTTTGAGAGGAGTTGTGGTAGCATGAGGTTCCTCCACCTTCTTAGCTATCCAAGCCGCTCTTCTCGCTTTGTTTTTCATTCTATTACGCCGTTCTGTCTGCTCTCCTTCTCCGTGACTTCTTCATTATTAACTGCAACAGAAGCAAAAATAGGAATATTAGCTTTAGTCTTTTGTTGTTGTATGGTTTCTACGTATTCTTCCCCAACTACGGTAACTGGTATCTTCTTTTGCTTCGAATTATTCTCAGATGTACTGCTAGTACTTGGGCTGGCGGCCTTGGAGAGTCCAATCGGTTGCGGCCCATTCGAATGAAGTCCAGAATCAGGATCACGAGGATCTCTTCCAGTCTGGTAGGTGTGATCTGGCTTGTTAATCTCTGGGCTTTTATTGCTCTTGGGCCCATTCGAGTGGGGTCCAGAAAGAGTTGTCCTGTTTTCCACTGATTTGAGGAGCGGGTGTTGTGGTGGATTGATTTGCTAGTTCACTTTTAGGTCCGTCGAGGCATTCTTCCCTTTGCCGTACATATTCTTTCCTTGTAACACCTTATTCGCATGCCTTGAATGATCAACAATATAACCTTGATTAGAATCATGAGGATTCCTTCCTTTTTGGGCTCTAGGTCTTCTTGCCATCTGCATCCATGGTCTGAAGCCGGCGTCAGCCTCAGCCTCTACCGGCGTCGAAACCGGAATATTGTTCGGCGGTTGTGAATCATTCTCATTGACCTGGGGATTCAAATCATTCGTTTTCTCAGCAAAAGTACAACCATTGTGTTCCGGGCCACTGTAGAATTCACAATGGGAAGCGTGATGTCTGAATCTTCCACACTTAAAGCAAATTATGTCTAGCCCTTCATATTCAATGGGACATCTGCGGCCATTGATGAATATAGCTTTTTTAAGGGGTTTACTGAGGTCTAATTCCACACATATCCGAATAAATCTTCCTCTATTGAAATGTAGCGTTTTCGGATCAATCAAAATTGATAGACCAACACCTTCAGAGATTTTCCAGATGAGTGCTTCATGATACCATTGCACAGGAACTCCAGTTATCCTTATCCATGTAGGTGCGGAAGTAATTGGGTTCGAGGTGACAAAGTCGGGTGACCAGCGCTTCATGATAAGACACCTCCCAAACACTGCCCATGGACCTCCTGTGAGCACCATCAAGAGTTCGTTCTCGCTTTTGAACCTTGCAAGAAAATAGTTATTTTCTAAATCCATAACCTGTAAGTTTTCTCCGCACTTCCAGAGTT
Source organism: Fagopyrum esculentum (assembly GCA_033239045.1). Classification (NCBI taxonomy): domain Eukaryota; kingdom Viridiplantae; phylum Streptophyta; class Magnoliopsida; order Caryophyllales; family Polygonaceae; genus Fagopyrum; species Fagopyrum esculentum. The sequence goes on along the minus strand of BSUD01000004.1, from coordinate 150,559,230 downwards.
CTCTGATTTTCCTCTCCATATCCGGGAAGGCAATGGGGTAACCCAGAACTTTAAAGACTATCGAATTGCTCCATCGCTCCTCAAGGTCGTCAGCAATCTCTTTCGCAATTTCAATCACGGGATCTCCTTCATCTCCGAACGGATAGTTGACGGTAACCCGGTCTTCAATGAATTCTCTAGTAATCCTATCCTGAATGGTGTTGGAATCATGAGCCCCTCCAATAACCTGACTCCAGGTTTTTGGTTGAACCGCATTACTTCTGTTCGGAGATTCCTCAGCAAGTGCCACCACTTGCACTATATTCAGTGCAGTGCAGGAAGCAATCATTCCAACATTAGACTTTCCACTAGTTTCCCCTTGCAATTGCTTGCACTTCGATTCAATCGAAGTAGTTGAATCAGCCACATTCCTTTCTTCTACCTGTTTCTTACCTATATCTTCTTTTTGCTTTAAAACCAGTGACTCTGCAGGCTCTTGTTGTTGAACAGTGGATTCTAACATAATGGTATCTACATTAGTAGAATCATTCGGTCTCGTAACTGGATTAGTGGCTGCCTGAGGCCTTGCCTCCGTCATCACCAAGTATGGGCGCACAAATCACCGCGAGCCTTTTCGCTTCTTGCGTTCAGAGCGTTTTTTCTTTTTTTTTTTCCAGGTTTGAAGACCTGCTAGCTGGACATACATGAAGAGCAGCTTTTTTTTTCCGTTCAACGTATTACCAACCTACATCAATATTTGCATTTACTCTCCTAATTTTCCTCATAATTCACATAGTCTATTAAAGGGGAGGTCAAAGAAAATTTCACAATTCTTTATAATTTTCATTTCCGATAAATTCGATAATCCGGCTCTACCGAATGCGCGTCTGAGTTTTACCCAGAAGTAAAAATTTAGGAGGGTAAATGTAAATACCGCTTTCCTTTAGATATATATAAAAAATAACGTACACTTATCCTTCATTAATATAACCCATTCCGAACAAACAAATTTCAAAATTATTATTTTTTATAAAGAAAATAATCTTACTATGACGCACACTACGACTATGCGTTATGCGTCAATTATGTATTATTATATTAGTATATTGGTCGTAACGACTATGTTTAAGGCTCTGTTCAACGTATTACATTCTACATCAATATTGGCATTTACTCTCCTAATTTTCCTCATAATTCACATAGTCTATTAAAGGGGAGGTCAAAGAAAATTTCACAATTCTTTGGAATTTTCATTTCCGATAAATTTGATAATCCGGCTCTACCGAATGTGCGTCTGAGTTTTACCCAGAAGGAAAATTTTAGGAGGGTAAATGCAAATACCGCTTTCTTTTATATATATATATATATATATATATATATATATATATATATATATATATATATATATATATATATATATATATATATATAACGCACACTTATCCTTCATTAATATAACCCATTCCGAACAAACAAATTTATTTTTTTATAAAAAAAACAATCCTACTATGACGCACACTACGACTATGCGTTACGCGTCAATTATATATTATTATATTAGTATATTGGTCGTAACGACTATGTTTAAGGCTCCATTCAACGCATTACCAACCTAGGTCAATATTTGCATTCACTCTCCTAATTTTCCTCATAATTCACATAGTCTATTAAAGGGGAGGTCAAAGAAATCTTCACAGTTCTTTCTAATTTTCATTTTCGATACATTCGATAATCCGACTCTACCGAATGCGCGTCTGAATTTTACCCAAAAGTAAAATGTTAGGAGGGTAGATACAAATACCGCTTTCCTTTATATATATAAAAAATAACGCACACTTATCCTTCATTAATATAACCCATTCCGAACAAACAAATTTCAAATTTATTCTTTTTTTATAACGAAAATAATCTCACTATGACGCACACTACGACTATGCGTTATGCGTAGAGATGGGGCCGGTTCAAACCAAACCGCCGAACCGGCGGTTTGTGAACCGGCGTAAACCGCCGGTTTGACCAAACCGGCGGTTTAGGTTTGCCGGTTTGGTTGAACCGGCGGTTCACAGTTTAGGTTTAGGTTTGGCTCTAGACCAAACCTAAACCGGCGGTTTGGGTTTTTTTTTTTTTTAAAAAAAAATGGACCAAACCGGCGGTTAACCACCGGTTTGGAGATCAAACCGTCGGTTAACGGGACCAAACCGTCAAAATCCAAACCGGCGGTTTGGATTTTGACGGTTTAGGTTTGGCCGGCGGTTTAGGTTTGCGACCCACCACTAATTATGCGTCAGTTATGTATTATTATATTAGTATATTAGTCGTAGCGACTATGTTTAAGGCTCCGTTCAACGTATTACCAACCTACACCAATATTTGCATTTACTCTCCTAATTTTCCGCATAATTCACATAGTTTATTAAAGGGGAGGTCAAAGAAGATTTCACTATTCTTTGTAATTTTCATTTCTGATAAATTCGATAATCCGGCTCTACTGAATGCGCGTCTGAGTTTTACCCAAAAGTAAAAATTTGGGAGGGTAAATGGAAATACCGTTTTCCTTTATATGTATACAAAAAATAACGCACACTTATCCTTCATTAATATAACCCATTTTGATCAGACAAATTTCAAATTTATTGTTTTTATAAAGAAAACAATCTTACTATGACGCACACTTTTTTTGGTAAGTATTATTATGACGCACACTACGACTATGCGTTACGATTCAATTATATTTTATTATATTAGTATATTGGTCATAACGACTATGTTTAAGGCTCCATTCAACGTATTACCAACCTACGTCAATATTTGCATTCACTCTCCTAATTTTCCTCATAATTCACATAGTCTATTAAAGTGGAGGTCAAAGAAATTTTCACAATTCTTTGTAATTTTCATTTCCGATAAATTCGGTAATCCGGCTCTACCGAATGCGCGTCTGAGTTTTACCCAGAAGTAAAAATTTAGGAGGGTAAATGCAAATACCGCTTTCCTTTATATATATAGTAAAAAATAACGCACACTTATCCTTCATTAATATAACATTCCGAACAAATAAATTTCAAATTTATTGTTTTTTATAAAGAAAACAATCTTACTATGACGCACACTACGACTATGCGTTATGCGTCAGTTATGTATTATTATATTAGTATATTGGCCGTAACGCCTATGTTTAAGGCTCCGTTCAACGTATTACCAACCTACACCAATATTTGCATTTACTCTCCTAATTTTCCTCATAATTCACATAGTTTATTAAAGGGGAGGTCAAAGAAAATTTCACTATTCTTTGTAATTTTCATTTCCGATAAATTCGATAATCCGGCTCTACTGAATGCGCGTCTGAGTTTTACCCAAAAGTAAAAATTTGGGAGGGTAAATGGAAATACCGTTTTCCTTTATATGTATACAAAAAATAACGCACACTTATCCTTCATTAATATAACCCATTTTGATCAGACAAATTTCAAATTTATTGTTTTTATAAAGAAAACAATCTTACTATGACGCACACTTTTTTTGGTAAGTATTATTATGACGCACACTACGACTATGCGTTACGATTCAATTATATTTTATTATATTAGTATATTGGTCATAACGACTATGTTTAAGGCTCCATTCAACGTATTACCAACCTACGTCAACATTTGCATTCACTCTCCTAATTTTCCTCATAATTCACATAGTCTATTAAAGTGGAGGTCAAAGAAATTTTCACAATTCTTTGTAATTTTCATTTCCGATAAATTCAGTAATCCGGCTCCACCGAATGCGCGTCTGAGTTTTACCCAGAAGTAAAAATTTAGGAGGGTAAATGCAAATACCGCTTTCCTTTATATATATAGTAAAAAATAACGCACACTTATCCTTCATTAATATAACATTCCGAACAAATAAATTTCAAATTTATTGTTTTTTATAAAGAAAACAATCTTACTATGACGCACACTACGACTATGCGTTATGCGTCAGTTATGTATTATTATATTAGTATATTGGTCGTAACGCCTATGTTTATGGCTCCATTCAACGTATTACCAACCTACACCAATATTTGCATTTACTCTCCTAATTTTCCTCATAATTCACATAGTTTATTAAAGGGGAGGTCAAAGAAAATTTCACTATTCTTTGTAATGTTCATTTCCCGATAAATTCGATAATCCGGCTCTACTGAATGCGTGGCCGAGAGTTACCCAGAAGTAAAAATTTAGGAGGGTAAATGGAAATACCGTTTTCCTTTATATGTATACAAAAAATAACGCACACTTATCCTTCATTAATATAACCCATTTTGAACAGACAAATTTCAAATTTATTGTTTTTTATAAAGAAAACAATCTTACTATGACGCACACTTTATTTTGGTAAGTATTACTATGACGCACACTACGACTATGCGTTACGATTCAATTACATTTTATTATATTAGTATATTGGTCATAACGATTATGTTTAAGGCTCCATTCAACGAATTATCAACCTAAGTCAATATTTGCATTCACTCTCCTAATTTTCCTCATAATTCACATAGTCTATTAAAGTGGAGGTCAAAGAAATTTTTACAATTCTTTGTAATTTTCATTTCCGATAAATTCGGTAATCCGGCTCTACCGAATGCACGACTGAGTTTTACCCAAAAGTAAAAATTTAGGAGGGTAAATGCAAATACCACTTTCCTTTATATATATAAAAAATTAACGCACGCTTATCCTTCATTAATATAACCCATTCCGAACAAACAAATTTCAAATTTATTGTTTTTTTATAAAGAAAACAATCTTACTATAACGCACACTACGACTATGCGTTATGCGTCAATTATGTATTATTATATTAGTATATTGTTGGTAACGACTATGTTTAAGGCTATGTTCAACGTACTACCAACCTACACCAATATTTGCATTTACTATCCTAATTTTCCCCATAATTCACATAGCCTGATGTCAAAGAAAAATTCACATTTTTTTTCGTAATTTTCATTTCCAATAAATTCGATAATCCGGCTCTACCAAATGCGTGGCTGCGTTTTACCCATAAGTAAAATTGAAGCGGGTAAATGCAAATATTGGTGTAGGTTGGTAATGAGATGTTGACGTGTCGTGATCTAAGTGGTGATGTATCATAAAACCGAATGTCTTAAAGAAGAGAGGTAGAAAAAAAGTCAAAATGAAAGACGACCATAAATAAACAATCGGTTTTTCCATTCATAACAGAGCTCTATTCAACAGTGTGAACGCTTGAAAAAGTGGGACCGGCTGAGAAAGGAAGTGGGACCGGCTTCTTCGTTTCAAATCTAAACAACCACCGGTGGTCTGCATGGTTGCCACGTGTAGTGTTCCTCAAAACACCGCGTTCCGCGTTTTACCAACCGCAAATATTGTTCTAATTTCGTTAAATAAAATAGAGTTTATTTATACTTACATTTTTACAAAATTAATTTATTTTCGTAAAATTTGATAAGATATTCATTTTTTTGGCTATATTATATGTGAATAAAGTGTGGTAAATTGCATTCATTTTGACATAAATACAAATTAACTAAGAATAAGAACTTAAGGATTAATGACAAACTTATGTTTTTATCAACCACCTTCAAATTAATGTCTTCTTCCTAAAATTCAAATGACAACTCACATGGACCATAATGCTATTTTTTAATTTATTTTTTGAATTATAAAATATAGTATTGTAAAACATGCTTTGTAAATTTGGTTTTGCATCCGAAACCAAAATAAATCTTAATTTCGGTTTCAAATAACTTAAATAAAATCGAACACCTTTTAAATTAGGGTGTTTAGTATATTAGATATGTGGTTATGGTTGTGGTTGTGACTCAGTGAGTGTGATGGTGGGTAGAGTTATGGTTATACTAATTTTATATCAGAGAAGAAATTAGAATTATTGTTTTAAAATATCAAAAACAACAACTATAAATCTCCAAAATCTCATACTAAACACATTTTTTATATGAGATTAAAACCTAAAATCACACCAATAAATTTCATACTAAACACATCCTGAATCTATTTATTTATTTAACGTACGGAAAAACTGTATATAATTCGATAGTAAAAGTATAACGAACTTATTATATCATGTTGATGAAGGTCGATAGATTACCTCTAGAAGTCAAATGATTTTAAGATAAAATTTCGATAAACTTATACGTCGAAATTAAACCTAATATTGATGTTATTACAAATAATAAAACTTAAAATTGGAAAATTACTTCTCCTATTACTAAGATGAAATCTGCTAAACTTACGTGCTGTAATTTGACCTAATACGCATGTACACTATACCACCTGATAAACTTGAACACATGTTTGTTGAATGATTACTAATTTAAGCATAATATGCGTTTACGAATGATAAGAATGCACACCGTCGCCATACGTAAGAATCATGCCAAAATGAAATATAAATTAAGCCAAAGTCAAACTGAAAAATAGAATAAAAGAGGAAATAAAGTGAAAACAATTTAATTTTTAATATAATTCCTTGAATTATCTTTTGTTTCATATTTTTATTTACTCATATTTGATAAAATATATTTTATAAAACATAAATTAATAATTATAAATTAATTTAATCGATAAGTACCATGTCATAAAATACATAATATATATATATATATATATATATATATATATATATATATATATATATATATATATATATATATATATATATATATATATATATATATATACACATAGAGAGAGTAGATCCTATGAGAACACCCCATAACGTGAGAACATGAGAACAAATTCGTAATTATTATTAGTTTTGTTACGAATGTGTCATATCGTTTAATGTATTATTCGTAGTTATTGTTGATTGAGTGAATTATTCGTAGTTATTGTTGGATTATTAATTATTATTATTCGTAGTTATTATTATTTTTGATATCTACTCTAAATCTCAACCCTTAATACTCACATCCAACGGTGTACGGTTGTTCTCATGTTCTCACGTTAGGGGGTGTTCTCATGGGAACCACACCCGATATATATATATATATATATATATATATATATATATATATATATATATATATATATATATATATATATATATATATATATATATACTTACTCGTATGTAAATAGCTCTTATCGTGTGAACGTGTAAACACCGAATATATAGATTCAGGTCCGGCGAATCTTATTTCATTAATAACACGATTTTTTTAATCCTTTAATATCGCCTAATCTCAGCCATCTATTTAACGATCTACCGGATATAATTTGTTTTCAGTTTACATGCTAAGAGCTGTTTACATGGGAGTCAACTTCTATGTAGATCATGACTCATATGTAAACAACTCTTATCATGTGAACGTATAAACACTGAATATATGTGAGTATATCGTCGAATATATATATATATATATATATATATTAATGGTATAAAAACAACATAAATAGATTTCTTATGAAGAACGCTACCGACAATTGGTTGTTCAGCTCACCAATGCCAAACTTAAGTGCTAAATTTAAATGTATTATTAAAGAACGGCATTATCGTGTAGACTCATAGTGTCTCGTAATGCTGACGCAATCTCAACGTAATGGAAACAAATGGGAAACCTGCCGCCACACCCAAATGAATATTAATAATAAATAATCATAGTAAGAAAATATTTACTTAGATAAATAGTAATTAATAAAGATAAAGATCCAAAAAGACGAATTATTCGATGATGCGCGTAAACAGATGAGACGAATCTAATTGCTCCACGGACTACGACTTCTCGTTATCTACCAAAAGTATGCAAGTTTTATTAACGTTGCCCCATCTCAAAAAAAGTTTTTTTTTTAATAAAAATTAATAAATATAATTTCATTTTAAATATTTAGGACAATTGCATAAAAGCACCGTTTAAATAGGTAACTCTACCAAACTACACATAAAATATAAGATCACAAAAAATATCCATAATTTTTTTTCAAACCCTCTAAATACATTCATAAATTTTGTATATTTATACTATTACATGCTTAAAAATATAATAATGGGTTGAAATTGTTGAATTAATTTATAGAAAAATAAGGGAATGGAATGTTGTCCGATGATAAATATTTGAGATAATAAGGTGTTATATCGAAAGATGAGGACACTCCGAGCCTAGTATATAAGGTCGGTGAGCTACTCCTCCTATTGTCAATTGACTTTAGGATGAAACCTCATCGGACTTATGTGATGAGCTTGAGCCTATTGCGCATGTGCGCTCGTATGCACACGACCCCGCTTTATCAGTTCGTATGTATCGGACTTTGACATTACTTGCGGTAATTAATAAAGAAATTTAGGAAAAAAAATATTCATTTTACAATAAGTGCATGATATGACATAATAAACAATCATTATTTCGAACATGACATTATAATAATACACTAATAGTATATCATAATGATTTAACAATAGATCAATCAAATTATATAATAGAAAAGTGAATGATTGAATGTTGCAAATAATTTAATTTTAATATACTAAATAATATAAATAAGACAAAGTATAATTCACATAAACAAATTATATTTAAGTGAAATAATTTATTAGATTATAAAATTTTATAATATGTCAGATTTAACATGGGATTTGACACGTCCGAATACATATACATATTGAGTCATAGTCCCTTACTAAATATAAATTTATTTAGGAGTAGTCCACCGACTTTACGTACTAGACGGATCGGCCTTTTATTACAAAAATAAGAATATTTTAATCTTCATAATATTTAATCATGCAAAAGTGGTAGATATTCATTTGAAAAACAACTTTAAAAACATTGTGAATTATGTATGATATTGTAAAAAAAAACATTCAAGGGGAATTCCACATAATTATAAAAATATATTAAATCATTAATATAATATTACTTTCTTTGAAGAATATCTCAAAATCCCCACCTGAAATCATCGAAAAAAGAAGAACAAAAAAGAGAGAAATCGACTCGCTTTCACACTTAGCATTCACACCCACCAATTAATCAATTTCTTTTTCCATAAATTCCATTCTCCTCTCTCTTTCTCATCTTTTTCTGTTTCAATATCTCCCTTCATCAATTTTCGATCTTCATTTTCACCCTCATAAACCCACAAAATCAATCAAAACCTGCAAATCTCGATGATCCAAACACACCCAACTTCTTCATCTAATTGACTCTTCAGTTCTTTCCGAATCACCATGGAAGGATATCAAAATCCGTATCATCATCACCAACAGATGCAGCAACAGCAACAGCAGATGATGACCGGAGGTGTAGGGACTCCGGTGAGCCTCGACGCAGGAGATCGGTTTCCGCAGTGGAGTGTACAGGAAACCAAAGAGTTTCTGATGATTCGTGCTGAGTTTGATCGAAGTTTCATGGAAACGAAACGTAATAAGATTCTTTGGGAAGCTATCGCTTCGAAGATGAAGGAGAAAGGCTTTGCTCGGAGCTCCGATCAGTGTAAATGCAAGTGGAAAAATCTCGTCACCCGCTACAAGGTATTTTATTTTTAATTTTCTCTCATAAATCCAGAGAATTCGATAGATCGATTCATGTTTGTTCTTGCTATTGACCCAACCGAGCCAGGACCAGACCCGGTTCGGTTCCGGCCTGGGTTGGCATCGAAATGACCTAATTACAGTTTTTACCCCAAAGTTTTAGTTTTTTCATAAAATACCCTTATTTTTGGGGGCAATTTTAGGGTTGTGAGACGATGGAACCAGAGGCAATGAGACAACAGTTTCCATTCTACAATGAACTGCATGCCATTTTCTCCGCTAGAATGCAGAGGATGCTATGGGCGGAGGCTGAGGGCTCTGCTGCCGTCACTGCTGCTACTCCGACCACCAGCACCGCCGTTGCTGCAGGGAAAAGGAGAGTTGCAGCGTCTTCTGATGAAGAAGATGACGATGAAGTCGAAAGTGAAGGGGAACAAATCAGGTATTTAGATAATATATATTTTTCACATTATATTTTCTTCAATTGCAATATTTTCTATAAGCTATTACCTCTTTTTTTATATTAAAAATTCTATTTTTATTTCTTGATTTCAAAACGATTATATGTCCACCAAATTTTCACAAACCATCACAAGATAATAAAGATTATCGTAAACATTTACGATAATGTGGACTATATTTAGGAAGCATTTACGGATTCGTGACGAACTGAATAACCAAATTTTTATTATTTTTTTGCTAATGTTACAACTTTTGTGAAATCGCACACTTTGTGGGTTGATTGCTTGTCCGTCAAGCATGTTTTAGGTTTTATCATTTCTATATAACCACCAGTGTCCATAATGCTTCATTTTGTAATTTCGAAACTCTTAAAGTAACCATTTTTAGTGAACCGCGTAAATCTTATTATTTTCTTGTTTGTCTACGTCTTTTCTCACATCCGTCACGACATTTAACACATGTCGTGACGAAACCCATGTTGTCCTCACAAATTCTTTCAAAATCATAACCAGGAACACTCGAAAACGAAAAAAGAAGGCGAAAACCGGAGGAAGCACCGGAGGAACAACAACGTCGTTAAGGGAGGTGGTGGAGGAGTTGATGAGGAGACAAATAACAATGGAGGAGCAATGGAGGGAGGCATGGGAGGCTCGAGAAGAGGAGCGACGTAGGAAGGAAGACGAATGGAGGAAGACAATGGAGGTATTGGAGAGAGAGAGGTTGATGATGGAGAAGAGTTGGAGAGAGAGGGAAGAACAAAGAAGGATTAGAGATGAAGCTAGGGCTGAGAAAAGGGATGCTCTTATTACTGCTCTATTGAATCGTCTCACTAGAGGAGATTCATCATCATGAGGTTGGAATAGATTTAGCTCGATCAACTCTTCTTTTTGTGGTAATTGATTCAATTAGGTACAAACATTTTATCTTAGGTTTTCTGGATTCTGCATGGGACTTGGGAGATTGAGATATATCATGAGGTTTTCTTAGAGGAATTACTCAAAATTTTAGTTTATGATCGAAATATACAACACAATGGGATATATATACATTTGTTTCTTTATTCATTTATGTAGTTTTTATGCATTTTAATTATTAACTAATCTATATATATATATATATATATATATATATATATATATATATATATTCCATGTAGACATGAGATTAGGATAAGTTTTGTTTATTGTTTGTACAACTTAGTCCAGTTTTAATTCATTAACTGTTTATATTAATTTTTTTTTTAAAAAAACGTTTATCTTAATTAAGTAAACGTTTATATTTTATAATTAGAAGACGAAAGATAATATTGATATCAAAAATAAAATGAATAATTAATGTAAAATAATAAACAGATAAAAATGTACATTTTTTTCCCCTCTAGAAGGAGCTTCTCATCAGTACCAAAATCTCTCTCTATAATATTTTCACACACAAAGTTAAACTCGAAATATAATAAGTATTTTGTGGGTAACAAGAGCATAGTAATTTACAATTTGTTATAAACTGATTTATACTGTAATTCGTGTGTTTCTGTATGCATGCATGAATCAATGTCATGTGTTCTTAAAAACAAGGCTCGTCGATCAAATTATTTTGCAAGTGCATGCATGCATGCAAATGAATCAATGCTTTCTACACTTTAAATATTTATTTACGATCCCTCTCCTGTTTATATATTTTATATAGATTTGGATATGAATCTTTTTCTAAAGAAACTCAGCTAATCAATTGAGTTTGATTTCATTGGTTGAGCTATAATATAATCACATTGTACTTGTTTATGTTAATTTTCTTATATCCGTTCCGGGACCAAATGACGTGGTAGCACACATCTAAGTGAACTACACATACAATCATACGGGGTTCCGTCCTAAAACCAATTGACAGTAGGAGTAGTCCGGATGCTTATATGGTAGTGTCACCTGATTGTGTGTTATCGATGTGAGATACTTTTCCCTACATCCCAACACTCCCTCAAGTGTTAACTACCTGAACTAGTTAGCACTTGACACATTTTTTTTCTTTCTTGGTTCGAGCATCTCATTCTCTTTTTAGCTCGCCCACAATTTTTTTTCTTTTTCCGACGGGTTTCACATCTCATTCTCTTATAGCTAATCCCCGAAGTCAGGAAACCAGACCCGGATCGGACTTGGTATCAGTACCATGTTGCTTTTCTTATAGTTTATAATTGAGTTGAGTATAAAAAAGACTTATTCTTGCACTCGAAAACCCATGTTGACTTAACATCTAGAAAAATACGTTCAAAAAGAGTAATCAATGATCATACTTTTATATGTCATTGTTCATGTTTTTATATATCGGTGTTCATAGTATTTTTATTCATCAAATTTTCATAATCATTTATTCTTTTGTGTACATTTTATAGTGCATAGATGTTCATTTAAAATATATAACCACAAAAAATAAAAAGTCCATCACAAAATATTAAAAGATGATTATAATATGTTATGTATGTGTAAAACTTATAGACAAATCATCGTGTTCATACTTTATATGTCATTGTTCATGTTTCTATTCATCGGTGTTTATACTTTTCTATGTCATTGTTCATGTAAATATTATAGACTATTTTTTTATGAGGCATTTTGTCGAACAATCTGCGTGTACAATAAAAGGAGCATATAGATCGTTCAATTGGAGTTATTAGATCAACTCACCATATATGTTTAGATGTATTTTCTCAATCAAACTTATCAATTGTACTCAACAGTAACATCCCCAGTCTTAACATCAAAAGTATGTGTTTTGGCTTCAAACTTGAAGATAGGCTCGAAGCGTCCGGTGGAGTTGTTGCTCCACTGGTTCTAGAGAAAGGCTCGAAGAGGTAAGAGTTAGGGAAGGGATAGAGTGATGGGTAGAGAAAATGTGTAGTAAGAGAGTGAGTTCGATAGGTGAGCATGAAGGTTGAGGGAAGAATGAGGTCGAAGAGTCAAGGAACGGGAGGTGCTGAGGGGTTATTAGGGAGGTGCAAAGGTGCAGAGAAGAGAGAGAAGGAAGACTGAGGGAGGAGAAAGAGCGTTGTAGAAGCCACAAGGGTTGTTTGAAGAGAGAAACAAAGAGTTATAGGTGAGAGCTGCTACTTGGTGAAGAAGAAGAAGAGAAGCAGAGTAGGATAACAGTTGGAAAGGAGGGCAAATGCATAAGAGTCTGGGAGAGATAGGAAAAAAAACTGCTTTAAATGTTGAGAGCCCTTGATTTAAATTTCATCCGATAACTCACAACGTTCCTTATTTCTATTTGAAAGCCTCCTCACCGGAATATATATATATATATATATATATATATATATATATATATATATATATATATATATATAGAGAGAGAGAGAGAGAGAGAGAGTAGATCATATGAGAACAGGCTTATCGTGTAATCATGAGAACAAATTCGTAGTTATTATTAGTTTTGTTACGAAGGTGTCATATCGTTTAATGTATTATTCGTATTTATTGTTGGTTGAGTGGATTATTCGTAGTTATTGTTGATTGAATAAATTATTCCTAATTATTATTATTCGTAATTATTATTAATTTTGATCTACACTAAATCTCGACCCTTAATACTCATCATCCGACGGTCTAAGATTGTTTTCATGATTACATGATAAGCGTGTTCTCATGAGAACCACACCCTATATATATATATATATATATATATATATATATGCGGATATATGGATTTGTTTGTTGAACATTATTTGTAGATTTGGTTGTTGAAGATTATGTGCAAATTTTGTAGGATTATTTTTTAATATTCAAACAGGCAAAACAAATAAGTCCCTACAACCTATAATAGAGACGGTACGGTGCAAGCATTGAAAAACTTAAGCATTCATCAACAAGCAAAAGCCATTCTCCACGTACAACATTCAATCTTCCGGCTGATTTGGTTTCTTTTTTTTTTTTTGAAAAAGGTTTGTATTATAGTAACAACAAAGGATTTACAGTAGTTACTAATTAAGAAAGACTAGAACAGATGGAAAAGAAACGTGGAGGGGGTGGTGAGATACATGAGAGATTAGATAAGTTGTGTAACACCCCGAATCCGCGGGACTCGAGATGTCACATTGGGCTAGGATCTCACAATGGATCCTGACCCTAGCCTGACAACAAGTTCACTCGACCTTACAACATGCCACTGACAGATATAAAACAAATACATAAACAGTATAAACTGTACGACCCAAAGTAAACAACAACATAGCCGAGTATATAAAACGACATCCTCACACAGGAGGTACAAAAGATCATCCTCACGCAGGAGGGGAAACACAACAACCCCAAACCAACCACCTAATGTACGAGAGTCCTCGGCCTGTCACCCTGTCAGATCACCCAGTAGCGCCTAACCTGTAAACATCTACAACACGGTATGAAACCGTTAGCTAACCATACATATATGAGATAATGCATAAGCACAAGCACAATCATGAAAGATAAACACCTCAACATGCTATCACACATTTACCCACTTATTATCTTTATATAATAACCATTCACTCAAAAACCGTATATATATAGATAGATGAAAGTATGTGACACGAGGACCGATACATCCCCGCCTCTGAGTGCAATGTCCAGCTGTACGAGTATCGGTCACACAATCCGTGTACCCTATGGGAGTGGATTGCACCCTTCTTGTAAACCAGTCTGGCCCGACATCAGAGAACCTCCCAGACTCCACGGCGGGATGAAAGGGAAAGGTTATCACAGCCACGCAGTGGGGCAGTCAATAAAACATAGGTCGATAAAAACGATAACTCATGCTATCATAGCAAACATATAAAGCATACACCACTCATGCAAACACCCAATATAAGGATGGCAGCTAAGTAAGTCCTACGGACTTACCTCAACCTCGTACAATCACAACCACGATCAACCTCCAATCCTGAGAGGGACACTGCCTAATAACAAGGCATAAAGAGATATCAATACTCCTATCAATCAAAAAGGTTACATCTAGACCCAAGGGATCCATAAGGATCATAATCAATCTATAAGCCTCACAACCAACTAAACCTCAATATCTCAACATAACTCACAATTCCTCAAATCTCAAGGAAGTATCAAATCAACATTCCTCCATCTCAATTCTAATCCTAATTTAATTAATTAACCTTTAATTAATTAATTAGATTTCGCCAGAATAACGTTTTGCCCGCATGCAATTTCTAAACCCACCTGTCATCAGATTTCATCAAACAAACAACCCATAATCACCAGAATAATATAACGACCATAATGGAATTTCTAATTGTCCTATTTGACAAGCCTAAAGTCAATTTAGGCCAAATCGCAGTACGGAAAACGAATAAATTCATAACTTATTCGTTACTAACCCGATTGACGATCTGAAAGAAGATTCGGAATCACAACGACGCAGCCTATGCATGGACAACATCAAATTCATCGGAATCTGAGCGACGGAACCGTCCCGGTGAAATATATGCTCGACCAGCCCTCCATATACTCGGAAATGCAAAAACTTGGTACCACTATGAAGAGAATGAAGAGAGAAATCCAGAAAGTCAAACGGAATTGAAATCGGATTAGAAACGGAGAGTAGATTTGAGTTTGAAGGTTGAGAGAAATCAGAGCTTTTACGAGAAAACGTGAAAGGAAATGAATTAATAAAGGATTTTCCGCTATTTATAGTGAAGACGATAATTATCCTTTAGTAAAGTCGATAATTATCCATTAGCCGATCAAAAGGCGGGTCGAACCTCTTTCTCCAAACTTCTCGAGATTGGAACATTAAATCTGGAATATTGTAGGCATAATTATTCCACAACTGCCTCGGAAAACGTGTATTCCTAAGTCGTCTTTCTTAGCCGTTAAGAAACGAAATAGCGACTCTTTTGGCCGTTTTGTCTCTCCATGTTATTTCATATCTAGGACATATCCGATGTCCTGATCATTTCTCTCAACTGCATTTTTATTAATTGGAGCTCCCAAATGCTCCAAATAACACCGGAGGGTAAAAATAATTACCCGGGGAAAAAAGTAAAAATTTCTCCAAACGTCCAAAATTACGCGAGGAACATAACGGTGAGACTCATACTCATCACTTGCGAAATCTTCGCGAGTTATATGTCAATTACTATCAACGATTAAGTTAATCAACATTAATTAGAATTCAGAAATCCTAGCTATTACAAGTTGGATGCCTCTTATCGAAGCCCAAGCAAGTGAATCGTGTGATCTATCTTTCCAATGACTAGCAATGTATCATTTGGTGGTGCTGATGATGTTATGGGCGCATGAGGTTTCATGGGTGAATCTTTGGTTGAAGATGATATCATTACGAGATTTCCAAATGAAGTAGATGTAGGTGGTGATGGTAGAGATGGTGGCTTGTGATGCAAGGTCTTTATTGTTGTGGTTCATCGAGACGAGCCAATTCCAAATGTCATAACTGTAAGGATATGGGGGAGGGATTTTGAGCCATTTAGAGATACGATTGAGGACAAGAGTGGAGTAGCTGCAAAATGGGGGATGAGGTGGTCGACACTCTCGGCATGGAGATTGCACATCTTACATGTAACGTCAAGGGTGGTGTTCTAGGTTCGCATAATGGAGAGGGTAGGGAGATGGTTATGGCTAGCCAGCCAAGAGATGAAATTGGCCTTCAGAATGTTCAACCATGCCGATTTGGTTTCTTGTCTCTCATCCATTGTTACCGTGCTATTCTTCTAGTTGAGAGATCAAGAAAAACAAAAGAGCGTTAAAAGATATATCATAAGTGTTCTACTCGGAGTATATACAATACTGTGTGATTCAACTATTGTTTCACTAGGATATGAGTTGCTACATAGTAGCGGGAATGCTACAAGTTGTGAGAAGAAGAGAAGTTCTTCTAAGTTCTACGTAGGACTCTAAGGAAGTGGAATAATAGAGAATTAAATCCTACGAGTTGGAAAACCCTAAGCGGATACGTAGGCTATTTAGAGCCGGACTTCGTAAACATATCGCGTGTCCATTTTGATTTATTTTCCGCAATTTATTCTAATGTTTGAACTCGTGATTAACAGTTTTACAAGTTTAAGTCAACATCTTGAGATTCATTTCAAAACCTTGAATTATATTCAACTTCATATATTTCAAGTTAAGATTTTGAGTTTCATCTCAAAACCTTAAAATTCATTTCAATGTATTGACACTATGACTAGAAAGTTTTTCATACTCTAATCTACCCTCTTTAGAGTATTTCTATCATTTTTTATCTCCGGCTCCATTCTTGTAGAAGGAATTAGTTAACCAATTTAACTTTGTGGTACGGGGTCAAGGTTAACATATGACCAAAAAATTAAAGTCAATGCTCGAGAATTTTGAGGAGGGAGGGAGAAAATGTCGACGACTTCTCATCATTCTTTGACTACACTACAACATTTAGAAGCATCCATAGCGTTTGAAAAACGCTATGATATACATTAATAGCGTTTTTATAAACGCTATGACAGAGCCCGCTATAATAGGGTTACAACTTTTCATAGCGTTTGTACAAACGCTATGAAAAAGCGGACCTATTATAGCGTTTGTAGAAACGCTATGGAAAAGTCACCAATAATAGCGTTTGTGCAAACGCTATGAAAAAGTGGACCTATTATAGCGTTTGATAAACGCTATCAAAACATGGACATATTATAGCGTTTGTGCAAACGCTATGAAAAAGTGGACCTATTATAGCATTTAAGGAAACGCTATGGAAAAGTGGACATATTAATAGCGTTTGATGAAAAGCTATGGAAAAGTGGACCTATTAATAGCGCTTCCTCAAATGGTATGAAAATAATGTCATTTATAGTGTTTTATAAGTGCTATAGAACCCAATAATAGCGTTTTTTATAAACGCTATAAATCTAAGCGTTTTCTATAAATGGTATAGAAACCCAATAATGACATCGAACAAAGACCACATTGTTTCATTTTAATGATTCAAAATGATACAAAACATGAGTTGTTTAAAACAATTGTTTACCAAGAGAATATAATTTGACAATACTAATCTAAAATGGATAGCCATCTAATGTCATTTTATATTATAACAACTTTGTCTACTGGTCATGCAATTGTTGTACCAACAACATCTTCAATGCACTCTAACTCAGATGTTGACCTCCAAAGTGTTGCATCAGAAATCTTAGGTATGTCAACTTAAACTCGTATAGCATGAGGACCTATAGGAACAAAATGAACAAGCTGATTCGGATCACTTGAAGACCACCGGACTTCAGCAACTACCTTTCCTGAGCCACTCCAATCCAATAAGTTGCACTTTTTCTTTGAATTGTTCACATCTAGCAAAAAACAACATAATTTCATTTTCATATTATAACCAACTTAGTAAAATATAATAACAATAATATAAGTATCGGTAAAAATAATTACCGAATGAGATGATATTTCTTTATATTTCTTTTAATTTAATGTATATACCAACCTTCATGATTTCAGAAGGCCTAAATCCTCCCATCCATGAAGCAACGCTCAGCCGAGGTCATCCACATGCCAAAGATGAGATGAAATATGTCCGTTCTTGCAATCTGCTCGTCGGATTCATGGCCACATCGTAGTGTGCCAAGTAATTATCCACGTACATCTTCAGCTCATTGTCCGCCAGTGGTTCTTGCACCGCTGCTCTAAGTTTGCAGGTTATCTTGTGGTGCTCCTCCAACCACCTTGCATGCTCCAAGTCGAACACAACAGCATCTTCACCCATATCAACAATCAGATCGATTAAATCATTTCATACTACCATTGATTGTATATATCCTATTCGAATGGAGATCAGAAATAATTTTGTTTATACAAGAATGATTCCAAGAGAGAAGTTCTTTAAAGGTGAGCCCACCCTCAAAATGGGTTGCAAACATCCTTCCACACAAGGAGATACTGGCTTGAAGAAGCAGAATGTAACCAGAGAAAGGAAATAATGATGGCAAGCAGACCTTTGAAGAAACGTGAAGCTTGTCATTGCAAATAATGGAATAGCTAAGAGAGGTGATGCAACACATAATGAGGTTACCAAAAGCTGTAGGGAAGAGAAGGAAGGTAGTCTCGAAGGAAGGTCCATTTAATGGTATCAAAGGGCTTCCTAAAGTCAATTTTCATGGAGCATCGATGAGGAGAGTGTTTTCGGCCAGAGTAGGAAAATTTTCTTGGCAAATCAGGGTATTGAGACTAAGTTTTTGTCCCAAAATGAAAGCGTTTTAGGCCGGATTAATGACGAGATGCATGATATGTTTGATCTTTGTATGCAAGACAGGACTGAAGTTATTTTAATTAAGTTTTTTGTCCCAAAATCATTCCTGTACCTGAACTTATGTTTGTCACACCAGAAGGAATGCCTTGTTCGCCTCCAAAAAATATACCCTATTTCATATTCATAGACAAGAGTCAATAATCTCCATCAATTTGGTTCAAGTATAGCCATCAAAGAAAACATATATTTCTATTAATTGAAATGATCTCTAAGTAGCAATCAGTCATTTGATTGGAATAATTAATCATAATTAATAATGCACACTTACAATTTTATATACATATACTAATTAGTTATATATTGATCACCTTCGGTTCTTAGAGATGGAGACATGTGGAGAATCTGAATGATCATTATCTGGGTTCTGGCTCGTTGAAGTTCCTGCTCTGACTGGGTAAGCTTAATCCTACTTGACTCAATCTGCTGAACATAAGCATGGACCAAACAAACCAAATTTCAAAAAAAAAAAACTAGAGTAAGTTTAGATTTTGAATATTCAACCTCAAACTTGAATGCAACAGGAAAGAGTCGACCATAGCCATGAAATTTAGTGCATGCACAAACTAAGGCCTACCTTTTTCCTAAGCATGCTCTTCCTAGCTGCTTCTCTATTGTGTGCAAGTCTTCTCAACGTCTGGCATCATCATTAGGGCACCAAAAGGAATAATCAATGTTAACATAAATGGCATAAAGGCGTTGCACTTGACTTCTATCATCATTTTTTTATTCAGTTATAGGTAATTAATGAAAATGAAGTAAACAAACAACAAGATATATGCATACAACTATTGATCCAAAATTAATTAACCTTGGGATCAGGTATTTTAGGCCCTTCTCCATCTGAGTATGATGTTGGGCCTCTGCGGGTTCCTTGCCGTTGCAAATTAACACCAACAAAATCACCAACCGAGCTTAGTAAAACAGTAAGCCGTCCATCGAATATCAGAGAGAGAGAGAGAGGCCGAAACCTTGATGGTTTTCGATGGATCGGATGAACTTGTATTGTGTTTTGGTCAGTAGAAAGTTCCATGGACGGCCTCTTTGGACCAGTTGTGCAGGTGGGTGTTGATTGTGACAATCCTCCTCCATTTGAAGGCTTACCAAATACATGTACCCAAACAAAGAAATAAAACTAATCAATATAACAGAATTACCCCAATTGAAAATTCAAATAAATAATAATAAGTAGTCAAACTCTAAACTTAGAGTTTGGGTGCTAATTATTAATGGAGTAAGAAGAGGAAAGAAAAGAGATAAGCTATTCAATAGGATTTGATTTTTATAAATTGCGCACCTTCGTTGATGGGTCTACATGCATAGGCTAGGAGGGGAAGATGTTCAAAGTTGGTGGTCTCATCCCTGAATTCCAGTACCACCCAACATAGCTCATAGATGATGATGACTTGAGTAACCCGAAATAGGCCTATTCACATGTTTGATTAGTCATTGCTAATTTTCTTAATGACTAATCTTGACCAATTTTGTTCTTTCAAAATTCAGACAGACAATGGTATGCTTTCAAAATTCAGAAAGTGGTATGCTTTCAAAATTCACACAGTTGTGCCATGTGAAGAAATGAGATTATTAGAGTCTCTTGATGACAGCTCTAGTGGCTTTCAAAATCAAGTAAAATTCAGACAGTGGTATGCTTTCAAAATTCAGACAATTGATTCTCACAAATTGAAGATCGGAGACGCTCTGGTCTTCGAGCTCATTGACTCCGGGAGTTAACCTGTCTTCAAATTCTATAGTATGTACTCAACACACTCTACTTGTAATGTCACCTAACTATGTAACTCATAATCTTACTCTTACTGCAGAGCTCAACTGAGGCGCAATGAAATTCTAAAGCTAGGAAGAACGTTATGTGTAGTCCTTAGCTGACAGGTTAGTCTAAGTTAATGCTGAAGGTATGATAACAGTATGCAAATACTTGTTGTAAGTTTCTTTTATTGTATGAAATTGTGTTCTGTATGGAATTTGTACATGTTGTATCCAAAGATCACCAAAATAAGTCGGAGTCAGAACTAAATGATGATAAACACCAAAAATTAGACAAATTAAAAATGCTGCATGAAGTTGTATGTGCTCACAAGGAACTAAAGCTTTGTTAATACACTTAAAAGACAAAAATTAGACAAGGAACTAACTCATGAGTACCTTATAAATGAAGCATATATAACAAATCAAATAAACATCAATGGTTCAGTAACTAAACTCATCGACTGGTGTCACCTCTAAATCCAAATTCGAAATGCAGCATGGGCAACCACACAAATGACAGAAGCTCACAAAGACTTTTAAAGAAAATACTATCTGAAGTGCCTCGGATGCATGATGGTTCATCTATTTAGAACAAGATTGCCTCTAACCATGTGATTGCAGAGAGAAGGAGAATGGAGAGTGTCAATGACAAAATTTCTGCACTAAAAATACTTATCCCATCAATTAATAATAATAAGGTAAAAGAACTGTTTCATATTCATCCTATTAGATAAAAAAAATTCATTGATATTCTGTTCTTTAAAATATAGGTTGACAAGGCTTCTATTCTTGATGAACACAGAGTTAAAGATCTTGAAGATCAGAATAAATGCAGTCAGGAGAACATCAAAGCCGTCAAGAGAAAAGCCAAACTGAACAAAGAAATCAGTGTATCATTGCTCTCTTCGGTAGCATATTAGCATATTAGTTGGAGAGGACATCAAAGCCGTCAAGATAAAAGCCAAACTGAACAAAGAAATTCTCAGTGTATCATTGCTCTCTTCGGTAGCATATTAGCATATTAGTTGGAGAATTAAAAGGGGAGAGAATTCTTATTGTTGGTAGAATCGAAGGATAGCATAAACGCAATTAAGGGAGAGGGCTGCATTCGACGATGGAAATCAAAACGCAATTAAGGGAGGCGGAATAGTACCTGGAGCGGGGGGAAACCGTCGATTGTCACCCTCGTTGACTGCATCCCTCACCCTCGTCGATTGCAGCCCTCAGCCCTCACCCTCGTCAATTGGAGCCCTAGATGTTGTATCTGCAAGTACTTCAAGTTCGAAGGGAAGATGAGAATAATCTGAGTTTCATCCATCCATAGCGCTTTCTGTCCTGGCCGCGTGAGAAGAAAAAAAACCTAAACGCACTGAGGGAAAAAAAAAAGAGCGCTTGCTTTTATTTTATTTTTTAATAGCGTTTTTTACAATGAAGCGCTATAAAAAAAATTGGAACATGTAAACTATAGCATTTATAAGATAAACGCTATTACTTAATGCTATAAAAATACACTTTTGTTGTAGTGCTAAATTGTTATTGAGTAGATACATCGGTTTCCTACTTCTTCTACCTTGCACCTTTTAACTTCTTTTTCTTATAAGCTCTATTTATCTAATTAATTTATATAAAATTAACTTTATTTATTAAATTTTTTATTAGTTCTGAAAATTTTAACAATAAAATATATATATATATATATATATATATATATATATATATATATATATATATATATATATATATATATATATATATAT
Organism: Fagopyrum esculentum; assembly: GCA_033239045.1. NCBI lineage: Eukaryota > Viridiplantae > Streptophyta > Magnoliopsida > Caryophyllales > Polygonaceae > Fagopyrum > Fagopyrum esculentum. Next base: position 150,536,476 of record BSUD01000004.1, on the reverse strand, counting down.
ATATATATATATATATATATATATATATATATATATATATATATATAGATCCTATGAGAACACCCCTAACGTGAGAACATGAGAACAAATTCGTAATTATCATTTGTTTTGTTACGAATGTGTCATATCGTTTAATGTATTATTCGTAGTTATTGTTGGTTGAGTGGATTATTCGTAGTTATTATTGGATTCCTAATTATTATTATTCGTAGTTATTATTATTTTTGATATCTACTCTAAATCTCATCCCTTAATACTCACATCCAACGGTGTATATATATATATATATATATATATATATATATATATATATATATATATATATATATATATATATATATATATATTTGTTTAACTATATTTCTATTTTGAACGTATTTTTTCTTGTTGACGGTTCAACATTATGTATGTCCAATGGAATAAAAATTGGCCAGATTAGCTAATTAGCCTTTTTCAGAATTCTCTATTAACTATACCCATGATATAAATGTATCCCCAATCAAACCGTTTACCTTTCAACTTCAATTTAATAAAATTGTTAAGGAAAACACAAACCTATTAGAAATAGAAAAGGGTCTATTTGACCAAATTATTTCATAAAAACTTGATGATCAGTAAAACTTAAAAAAATCACTTTTAATCTTAAAAATCGTTTTTTAATAATTTTAAACTTAAATTAACTTCAATAAATTTCGTTCTCAACCATCTATCAAACTTATTGAGATAAACTCGTTCGTGTCATGGACTACTTATCCCACTTATTCAAACTTATTGAGATAAACTCGTTCGTGTCATGGACTACTTATCCCACTTATTCAATAATCTTGGGCTTTTAACCTCGACTATCAACTAAATTTAGGTAAGAAGTTTTGAAGCAAACCATTATTTGTAGGCAACTAATGATTAATAGATTGTTTGCAATAAGACTACAATGGAGCCTTCTGCGTTGTGCCTAACTTTATTTGACGTGCCTTTCTGGATTTCGTGTCGTTTTGGTCTTCTTCTTCAATCATCAAACGAGTTATATATGAGTGCGAAAAGACATGAAAAAATAACCATTCATGATAGCAATCTTTATTCCATTTTGGACCCTTAAATATAATTGTTCTTGTTAGTATATGGAGTATGTATTGAGATATTTTTTTGAAGGCGAAAAGGAGTTCTCACATCGATTGATATATAACGGATTTTGTATATAAAGGACGTGGACTACCTCTTCCATTGATAATTGGTTTTATATGAAATCTTACTGGGTTGTTATGTTGGGTTTGAACATATTATGTATGTGCGTTGAGATCGACATGCAATGAACTTTTCATGTGATCTTTGACCTGCCAAATTCTCGAAAGGTGCACCCTCTTAGGTGTTCTTTTTAAGTGTGTGTGGATGAGAGATTCTACTTTATGAGAGAAACTTGTCATGACAATAGTGTTCGAATGGACAATCTTGACGAGTTTGTCAGCCAAATCATTCACTATCTTGATATTATGGACGTATGAAATCTAAACGAAAATAGATTTTAATTTTTAACAAGAATATCACCTACTTACTTCGATTAAATATATAAGATATTTCATGGGGTTCGTTTTGCATGACTATAAGAATGAGGTTGAAATCAAGAATCGTAATGAAATAAATAATTGGAATAAACCATTCTTGATACCTTACGTTTGGTATTATGAATTACGATGTTGGAATGAAAGCTTATTTAAGGATATTTTTTATTTGATATAGTGTTTACATTTCTAGACGATAAGTTACAAAATTTAATAGAGACATATCAGATTACTCATATATTTTGTTATAAAATTTATCAATTTCGAATTTCGGGTGCGGAATTAAATTAGGCAATTTCTTTTTTCAAGTTTCAATTTCGGACTCAACGTGCGTAATTACTTAAAACCAATTTCGCTTTCGCACCTCAAGTACGGAATTGAATAAACCTAATTTTGGTTTCGCACCCCAAGTACACTATGAATTAAATCCTATACACTTTTCCACTTCAAATGCGGAATTAGTTGAATTCTATTTCACACTTCGGGTGCAAAAATAAGGAGATAATGAAAAAAAGAGAGGATAAAATGGCTAAATAAGTTTTTTACGACTATTATTCAAATTAAGAGTACTCATAACATAAACTTATTAAATAAATATATCCTTAAGACAATTACAGTGATAAGCCAATTATAATAGTAAGATTAGAGGGATCTACAAACAAAAGTATGTAAAAGAAGGCCTACTCCATCCAATTTTTTTTTTAAAAAATATGATTCCGTCTAAGATCCCGATTTAATATTAATTTGTCTATTTAATTTGTAATTTTCATTCATCACTTGGGAAGGATGACGACTATTAAGAAATGATAAATTTTATAAATTAAATAAAGTAGTATAAAAATATGTTATTTTTAGTTACTTAGTACATTTATTAGAACACATAAGGTTAAAATAGCTGACCGAAGGGAACGTAGTTTTGAAAAAATTATTATAATTTTTAATTTATTTTTATTTGAATGATTATGAAGGATAATAATAATTAATCAGTGACAATATTGATAAACTATTAATAAAAAAGTATATTTTATTAGTTGTTTAATATATATATTAAAAATCATGCCGGTAGAGTCGTGCGGCCGGAAAGTAGAGTTGTTGTGTCCTAATTTTTTTTTTTTTTTTTTTCAAAACGAATGAAAATTATAGTTCAAAATTTATTAAGGGATAGTTCATAACTTATAAAAGGATATTTTATGAATTATAATAGAATAGTTCATAGTGCAAAATTTAATAAGAAACAATTTGATTTACTAGGCTTTTTCTAGTTTTGTGTTTAGTAAATGTACCCCTTGAAAGAAGGGTGTGTAAAATTTGAAAATAAATACAAAAGGTTGGGGTACATTTATTTAATTGAAACATTAAAAAGCCTAGTCACTATTCTAGTTTTTCAAAAAGGCCTAGTTACTAAAATTGCCCAATTTATAAAGGAGTGAAAGTAATAGTTCAAAACTTATTAAGGGATATTTCATAACTTATAAAAGAATATGAGTTATATTAGAATAGTTCATAGTGCAAAATTTATAAAGGATAGTGCATAACTTATAAAATGATAGTTCATGAATTATAGTTGAATAGTTTATAAAATATAAACGATTAATTTATAAATAATTTGATATAACATATTAAAAAGTAATAGTTTATGAATTATATTGGAATAATTTAAAGTTTATAAGAGATTAGTGCAGGATTTATAACATGGTAGTTCAAAAAATTTTTCATTCATTTATAAAAAAAATAAAAAAAATAAAAAAATCAATCATGTCTGAAAATTTATTTTTTCTAGACACGTGTCAGCTCTACATTCAGCTGCACGGTCCTACCCGAAATCGTAAACCGCACCTGAACATCTACTTACTATATATATATATATATATATATATATATATATATATATATATATATATATATATATATATATATATATATGATCCTCACCGTAGCCAACCGGTGTGAACTGTGAACTAAAGATATCGTGTGAGTCTCACGTGTGAAACATTCACTCAATCACCAAGATCACAAATGACGTAATTAAGCTTAATTAATAATTATAATTACAAATTAACAAGCCTTTTCCCCGGGTTAGGGACAACATTAACAATCTTTCCGCCGACTAATTATATTTAAAAAAAAAATTATTGTCTACTTTCTTCCACCTAATATAATCATATTCTTTCAACCAAAAAAGAAAAAAAAGGATAAAAAGGTTTGACTACTTTGAAAAAGAGAAGTAAAGGATAATGCAAATGTGCAATTATTAGATGGTTAAGGCTAATACCTTTATTAATTTTAATAACTATTAATGGAAATGAATTATTATATGGGGTCTCGAGTCCGATTATTCAGGACTCGAGAGATCGAACTCCTCTAATAGGCTAATACCATGTGAGATTTTAATGGTAGATGATTTCATCGCACGTCCAAGTGCACATGCTCGTTGAGCCTAAGCCCAATACATAAGATCGGTTGGACTCCATCCTACAATCAATTGACAATAGAATTAGTTCACCAATCTTATATGCAAGACCCGTTATCCCAACCTCATATTATTTATAATAGGTAGGATGAGATACGAGAAGACTTCAATCCCGCCTCATCCCATGTCCGTCCTAGTTTTAATAGTCTTATAGACCACTTTTGCATATAAATTACACCAATGTGACTAGGATTGTAAACAAAGTATCTTTGAGTTGTCATTTTAGCTTCAACTCTCATCCAAACCTTCATATAATTGTTTGATTAGTAGATGAACAAGACAATGTGAAAAATACGGCCCAAATACGGGCGTCTTAATCGGCCCAAATGCGGCTCCTTTCTTCAAAAAGAACCAACAATCTTTGATGCATATTGGTATGAAGTCAACGCACATTGAGACTACGTGGTAGTGTTAAATTTGTAAAATTTTTTTTTTTTACCATTGAAAGAATGCCAAATTAGTTAAATAATTTTTTTTAGATTTCTCTTTGTTAATTACACTCATTGTAATTTTTTAAGTCTTACGCGGAGTCTGATTGTGCATCATTGAACCTAAATGATGTGCAATAGTTAGTAAATCCGACGTTGTATATTTAACAATTTCGGGTTGGATTTTTCTACGGGCGATAAATAATTTTAAAATGTTGTTATTTTATAACATTTAAAATATATTTTCACACATAACACAATTCATCATTTTATGCAAATGATATTGATAAATATAAATACTATTTATAATTTGTTATTAAAACAGAAGGAATCCTAAACACTTTTTTGACGGGTCAAACTTGACGAATTAATTCACTGACCCTTTCTTGTTTCTCTTATGACTTATGAGTTATCCCTAACCCTAATGTAACCTAAATCAATAAAAAATACATTGATAATCACTAATATAAACTAGATTAACTCAATGTTATCCAATCAACTCATGAAGAAACTGGTCTATCAACACATCCAACATTTGACCAGCAAAATCTACACCAAATTCCTTCACATTGTCATCAAACTCATCCCACACATCTCCCCTTACACACTCTTCAACTAGTCTGCAAACTTGATCCATCATCTCTAACCAATCTTCCATGTCCTTTCGAGTTCGAGTTCGTGTTCTCGACCGCAACTTCTTCCCTCGAAAACTCATCGAATTCTCTTCCGGGTCATGACATTGAAACAACCCTTGATAAGTTTCATCATGTTGCTCCATTATGATCTTTCTTGATGATCTTCTTCTTGGTCGCGACAACGAACAATCTATTGTTATCAATTCATAAGCAAGATTAATGTTGAGGGTTGAATTGTTTTACATCGATAATACGATACTACGTGAACCTAACATATAGTTTTAAGGCTACTCTTCTATTACCAATTGGTTATAGGATGGAATCAAAGGTATTGTGTTCGTAGGTTCACTTTAACACATATCTACATAAAATATAATTTGAAATTATTAAGAGAAATGATACCTTTGGAAGTTGCACCATTCTTAGTCTCACTACAAACTCTCTTCTCCTTCCTTAATCTTGTATACTTGATCTCTTTTCTCTTACTATCATTTGATTTCCCCTTCATTAGATCATCTTTCTTCAAGCTTCGACATTTTCGGGTTCTATGATCTTCAGTAACCTTACACTTACTTGCATTCACCTTGTTTTCAAAGCCTTTTTCACCAATCTTCTTGTTCTTGTTCATGTTCATGTTCATCTCATTCTCTCTAACAACTTTCTTTGGCTTTGACAATTCGCCATTTCGCCTTCTCCTTTCGGGTTTTCTCACTAGACTATCAGCCTCAAGCTTTTCCTTCACAGGCAAAGGATCTAAGCACAATATTGGAGATGAAGTTTGAACACGACGATGACAAGGTTTACTTCTTTGATGACACAAAAGTTGCGGCGTTGGCGATGGACTAACATGATCCAAGAAAGTATCCGGAAAAATGTACAAATGAAGAGAATTCAAAGACTTACTTCTAAGATTCAAGATTGAATCTTGAGAAGATAATCCAAGATTAGGGCAACTAGGCATGGATTCTAGACCCATTAGTCGCGCAACGAGCCCGGGTTGTCTATGATCAAGAGTATGTGAGCTAGTTGAACCGGGTTCTGATTCGGGTAGTTCATTTGGGTTAGGATGAATGCAGCCATTGAATTTGAAACTAGGAAAGATGTGATGATGATGGTTTCGATCAGATGGTGTCGGCGAAGGGAGATCGCCGCCGCAAGTGAAGCGTTGGAGGATTGAAGTGAAGCAATTTGAGTTGCTAGTGTTTGTTGTAGGGATGATGAGATTCTTGTTTTTTGAGTTTCTCATAGTGTTTTTGTAAAGAGTTGGAGGATAATGATGAAAATGTGTGATTTTGGTAAGTGATTTGAATGAGTATATGTGTTAGGTTTGTGGTTTTGGGTAGTGTGTAATGTGTACAATATGCAAATTGAGGACACATGATTCAAGTCTCTACGTGTGATTTTGGTCAATGGGTTCACACTGCAAATTTAAGAGGATTTGGTTTGTTATAAACAACCAAACCCCAAATTGCCAATTTTGACTAGCAGCCCAATGCCTAGACTTGGCAATTTCGGGTTGACGGATATCTATACATTCACCCGATTAATAAAAACGGGTGAAAAATGTGAACATGTAAAGTCATGGATGGGTGATAAAAAAAAAAATATTTTTGTAAGTATGACATAATTTCGTATTTTTTAGTTTTTATTGTTGGAGCTGCCATTGGAAGATCGAGATGATTATTTCTAATTCCAAACTGAATCTCGGGTTCTTTAATAAAGTCCAGATTATACATGTTGTCACATAAGTAAATTGTGTTGCTGACCGATTAATCAATCTGAAAATGTCGACACTCAACACCAACTTTTCTGACGATCGTGATTTTCCTACCAACTTTTTTCATTTACTTAAAACAAATCTCTAACTTTTTTCCATCCGTACCGTTGAAAGTTCAGGGTTAGTTTGATAACCACAAAATTATTAAAGTCGAAGCTTACACGTAGTCGTAATTTTGGGAAATATCAGAGTTACATGAAGGAGGAAGAGTGGCATTAACATTGTACAACTAACAAGTACAATGCTGTTCCTTTCAGAATTAAGACTATTGAAATGAATTACTTTGTAGGACCTGTTAGGTAAGAGCATAATAACATGGCTGTGGAAATTAAGTTGAAATAAAAGATAAATAGTCTAAAGAGGTGAAGAATATTTGGACGGTGGAGACTGAAGAGTACATAAAACACAGACTTTTTAATAAAGGTGCAAGCCGAAATGCCTGACTTTCTAACCCTCTTGCTTCTTTGTTTTTATGTTGAGTTGATAATTTTGTTGAACTAGTTATCAAGAGATTGCAATACTAAGTTGATGAGTCAAGTGTTACCTAAAAGATTGGTGAGATGTATATCCCACGTCGAATATGAAGTGAAAACGGGATAACATGTATTATTATGACGGAACGAAGGTGCGGAATGAGGTTGAGGATGCGGGTTTTCGGTTCTTACCTTTCCAATTTTGGGGGAAAAAGAGAAACAGAAAGGTTTCTCAACACAAAAAAGGACGATAAAGTCTAACCGGTTAGAATTAGACACTTTTAATTAGAGGGGACAATCTAACGATAATCAATTCTACTAACGGGAGAAGATTGATTTTATTATTAATGACATTAATCTTATGTTGCTCGCCTTTGGTCGGGTTAAATGTGCTGTTAAATGTGCTCACATATTCAGACAAGCGAACAAAGTAGCGGATAAACTCGTTATGATTGATCATTCCGGCTGCTATTGCTAGTCTACCGCTTGATGTCGAAGTTCTCATGCGCAATGATTTTACAGGATGAGAAATCCCGACGAAGACGGAAATGAGGACTGTCGGGGATAGTATCTCTATGCCATACATGTTTCATTGACATTTCTAGCATCATTGCATCTCTCGGTATCTCACTGAATGCCTTATCTGTTTATTGTACCAATAAAGGCTTTACAAAGTTTCTTTTATATTTTACAGGGATTACATGAAGGTTATGTACAAACAAACTTATTCTAATGGATATCATCTCATAAACATTACAATGTCCTCTTTGGGGTCACAGGACACACCCCCAGCAAGTTCAACAAATAGTTTCAACATAATTTTATTCCGGGTACCGAAAGAGGAAGAAGAGGGTGAAAAGTGGTAAAAATTTGCATTTTACCGGAGGCTACAAAGCCGTGGCCGGGAACAGAGCTGTCGTCCGTTTGTTTTGACAAGCATCATGAGTCCAGCAGTCAATCCAGCCCAGACAACTGATGTAACAACTTGTGTTGAGTTCCGTACGCCTGCAATTAGACAAGAAGTTACATTTCTAGTTGGGTGTAATGAAACTGAATCCATCGCACCCGGCACCAAAGAAATTACCCTGGTTCAATGAGATGGATGTGAGAGTTATGCCTCCAATCAGCAAGACTGATGCCATTGGTAGATACTGCATTCAACAACACAATGGCAAATGAGTTTGAGAACTGAAGTTGGAAATCAGTGTTTGAAAAATAGGTTGATAAATGATTCCTTGATAATGTGTGGCTGAGATCAACAATGGCTATGTACATTGTACATGGCCAAATATATTTAAATCAAAGATCCAATAAGACAAATGTTACTAGTACAAATCATTTCAAAGTTTGAAAAAATAAACATGAACTGAATAGTTGAGAAAATCCTTTGAGCCAATAGAAATGGTAAAGTGCGGCTGTGATCACGAGGGACATGCTTTGACAGGGAAGCAATTACACAGCTACAACTTACAGAAAATGCATCAGGACCACTAAGAAGGACTGATGAAGGACTGCCTCGGCTAATTGAATACCGCCCACTTACAAGATCAATTGCATCCTACAAAATAATCGGAGGAAAGAAGGCAATTTAGCAGATTATTAATTACTTAATTTGCAACTAAAAGCATTTGGTGCCGTAAAGGTTGGCGATGCTTGCCTGTCTAACTCCATCTTGGAAATTATTCAGATAGTATCTCGAAAGAGCACTCATTCCATCAGCAAGTAGTCCTCCAAACGTCTGCTTCCCATATCTAATTATACACAAGTACAATACTTACAAATAGGATAACACTATTTTAGACAGATCGAGAAAGAAGATGGTCTGAAAATATACCTAACTAGGTCACGCTTGAGGGCGTGTGTCCCGGCATACTCAAGGCTTATCTCATCTCCATGGTCAACCCACACTACCATCATAGAAATTGAGCCATAATAAGGAGAGAAAGTAGATAAAGAAAGATGAACTAGAAAACCATGTCACCTACAAATTTTGAATTTGTCATACTCTTCGCCCAACTGGGAAATGCAATCCGTGGATGAAAAAACACCAATCCTTTGCAGCTGTAAATCTATAGATTTTTGACCCAGAAAACTCTGCAAGGAAGTGAACACAGAGATGATCCTCAACAGAAATGAAACAAGAAATAAATAACTTGTATACCAATTATCCTCATATTTACCAAAATTACGGGACCTTCTCAGTAGAAATTTCAATTGTTGTGATGATTTGGATGCCAAAAAATCTTACCTAAACTTCATAATAAGGGACTCTTTGTTCCAGTTTTTATTAGATAATATAGAAACATGTCATCAGTAACTATGTGGTTCTTGACAGTATTTTTTGTCATCCAAGTCACCACAACTGCCAGGTTTTTGGAGAAGGGTCTCATTATATTTGGTAAACATGGAAATGGTTGGTACACATATTAGTTACTTTAAAGTTTGTATTATTTTGGATTGATAGTTATTAGTTACTGATATTATCCTGAGTAAATTTTCCTAATTACTATGATTTTGTCGGTCAATGAATGGGGAATAAAAAAAAGTGCAGCAGTTCCTAGGTATATGAAAGGAAGCTTCTGAAAACCTGGGTAACATTGGTTCGATCAAGACAGTCGATGCAGTTAGATCTAATAACACCCTTTTGCTCTTCTAGCAATTTCCCATCATCGTCCATGAGGAAGTATCTGCACAGCTGAAACAACAATGATTAACACCAATATAATTGGACATGTTTTGCTAGGAAAGGGTGATAATAGATTGGGAACAAAGAGAAAGGTGTGAGACGAGTCTCGTATATCTCGATTACCCTTGCTTTTCAAAATCCTCTGAAATGTCATCATAAAGAAGTTGCAGGTTTTCGAAATTGGAGCTACCACAATGATGGTGAAAATTAAATGACACGTATCTGCATTAATAACAAGAAAGGAACACATACAAAATTAGTCCAGCACAACATAATCATATGAACAATCTCAGTGCCGTAGTTCAAAATTTCATCCAGCTGATAAGCCTATTAATACACAGGTACATTCAATTAGAGAGTGCCAAGTAAAGTCAAAATCGATGGCATGCTATATAGAAGGTAGACTGTATGAGTAAAAATTCAATTTGTGGCCCAACCTTATGTCCAGCTACAAGAATGCTTTGCCTATCTGTACAGGAACGCTTTGCCTATCGGTGTAATACTCACATGCTACTTGTGGACAGACTACCGAGCATAACAATCACAAACTTAGAATATGAAATATGAGATTATTTTCTTACTCTTTTGGGAAAAATAGATATATATTCCTCACTAGTATGTGACAAAGATAACTGAAATAACACGTTGATATCTTCACAAGGAAATAAGTCAATTCAACTGCATGCCTAAACAAGAGGAGAAGATCAATCACCTCACATGTGGCAGGTTCTTCATCTCAGTTGCGTATGCTGCACTTAGCCGACCTTCATCACCTTGCTAGACCAGCAAAAGTAGGAAAATGTAAGAATATATTTCACCAAAAGTTTGAAACTTTCATCAAATTTGAATTCATGACACTTTTGGCCTTTGGAACAGAAATACAGTAAGTGCGGTATGTTCGCTGTTTGCATCACCAAATGGTGTAAAATTACAAGTGGGTAAACTTACTGTATCAACCAAATCAAGTGCCATTATATCTCCATATCTTTGTGATAGATCATGGAAATGGCGTTCCACAACTCTGGACTGTAGGGATGAAAAACAATTTACAATATAATCAATTGGTTTATTGCATAAATGGAAAGGAGAAAGATAGAAAAGATATCACAGACCATGTCCTCGTGATCAACTATATTAAAACGTGGCTTGTAGCTCAGATCAACAATTTGCTCCCAAAGAAGTGGAATTGAACCTCTGACCTGTAATTATACACACACATATGTAATATATTATCTAGCTAAAAGATGATATCATGACTGCAAGGAAATGAATGAGCTTGGATTTTTCATTTTTCAACCATCATTTCTCTACAGAGTGATTATTGCTAAGAAAAACATATTGTATAAATGTAAAATACAACTAATCTTAATTAGCTCAATTACTGTTGTTGGCAATGCATACACAAAAAGTAATGGGCATTCTCTATTAAGAGTATGCTGTTCAATTTTTACATGACTTTAGTAGTTAGTTCTTCTGAATGATGAAGTAAACATTGACAAGAATGAATGATACAAGGCCACCCTCAAGACACTACGAACAAGATAAGAAAGAGATTGACGGGCATTTGAAGAAGTTGCATCTCTTAACAATCTTTAAGAAAGAGACTGACGATCTATGACATAATTTAACACTGTTTGGTCAACACAAATTAGTCAAGTAAAGGTCAACAGGAAAAATGGCGGAACTTGCTATCAAGATTCCTAAACCAATTAATTGATGAACCATATAGTCATATAGACTATGGGCGCGTTCGGTGAGCCAGGGATTATCGAGATTATTGAGATTATAACCTCCAAAGATTATTTTGGGAGATTATTCTGCCCATTTTTTTCATCCACTTCAACATGGATTATCGAGATTATTGGGGATTATTGTGAAATTTTAATCTTTCAAATAATCTACCATGTTCACCAAACGGACCCTATAGAGATGCCTTAAATAAAGGCCATTGATCACATTAAAAAATCAGAAAACCATAGTGAACTGGAAGTTGTCTAGATGGCTCCAAAGGAGTACCCTTACCTGCAAAAATGAAGACCTAAAACCTTGAAATTCCAGCAATTGCTCAGTTTCAATGAAGTTCGCAGTATCACCCTCTAGATTAGCTCCCCTTCTCCACATTCTGGTCCCTGTTATAATGCACAAATAAACATTATAAAACTGCAGAAAACAACTGGTTAAATTGGTAACTGATCATGCAGATCACTACCTAATCGCCTTGTGCATCTTCTTGACATCAATGTAAGTGTAGCAGGTGAATCATTCAGCCTCAATTCCACAGTTTGAAAACTTAAGGATTGTTAAGAAAAATAAGATGGAATCCTTGGTCATAAATGTACAACACGTAATCAGGTCCACTTCGAAAAAGGTCATCAAGAAAAGATCTAAAAAAGCGCATATATGCTTAAGATTATATAGGAATAAATGAATAATGCAGTTGAGGATATTTCCTTGCAGCAACGGAATTATAAACCCATCAAGCTGTAACAAAACAAAATGAAGTGTGTAAGGAGATTATTCATTTAGTCCTAAACATGAGAGAATGACCTAATTCAAAAGTGACACATACCTTGCATTCGATAAGCTCTTCTGAAAGATTTCTATTCCAAACAAATCGAGGATCTGCCTGAAAAAACATGTACAGAAAGAGACTATGAAAATATCACCAAAAAAATACTTTAGAACTTTTTAAAAGGAGAATGACACGTATATTTTTTGTAGAAACTATTTTCCATTGGCCTTTTCTTTTTCAATATTTTCTAAACTGTTCAAGTGTGAATTTTATTCTGATATTGTGAACCGTGAGTGGCAATTTCACTCATATGTTTATCCTCTTGAATAAATGAACTAATTTACATGGCCAAGGCCATGAAAAACAAGCATTTGATGGCCAGTTATAACACCCAAAAGCATTGCAACCAAGAGCTTCCGAACTTTATCTCAAACTGTATCAATATAGTTATATTTGGAATAATTAAGTGTAAAGTATAAGTTTAATAGTTAAATTCAATTATAGTGAATCAGAGATAATTAAGAAAAAGAGGTGATTTTTTATTCATGTAATTTACGTGAACATACCTGCTTCCAAATTGGCTTGCGCAGCCTACCTTCTGTTAACTTGGATTGTCGCTGCAAGCTGATAGCATGTCAGTAGCACTTATCAGAATCCTAAGCTAGTTAATTTCAGTGTAATTAAGCACATATATACATGTTCATAAGCCAGAAAAGAGCATACTTCAGTGTTATGTCTGTTTCATATGAATAATACAAGCCAGGAGTAGTTTCCACCACTTTCAGCAAATTCTTCAGGTATGTCTCAGCCTTTTTCTGCACGAAGATATACAATGGTGTTATTTACTAGAAAAATAGTACAGACTGCTTAACATTAACAAACAATTCAACAATATTTAAAAAGAAAGTTTGAGAATATTTATAAAAAGACTTACTTCCTGAGCAGTCAATGGTTGTGACGCTCGACTGCATGCCAAAAATTTCATAGACTGTACTCGGAAGATAGGAAAACCAGCATATGCTCCCACTTTCTTACAGGCAGTTATGACAAGCAAATATGTTCCTGCACATAACCATGTCGAAGAAAAAGGTTCGATAAAGGCAGTACTGGTTCAATCGAGTATGAGAAAAAATCGGGAGTTTCCTGATGGTAGATTTATTTGCATTCTTTTTACACCAGTATCTGTGCTTATATGCTACCTCTTGCTTTGATAAACATAAAACTTCAAAAACAAAAGACTTACTCCAAACACTAATGCCCTATGGACAATTTCATATAAACATACCTGACACCAATCTGATGGTTCCAACAACACCGCAGATTTTGGAGGTTTTGCTAGGCTTCTCAAGGCCATCATCACCTGCAACATACAAATATCATCACACTTCATAGTCACTAGACACAATGCTTAGTGCACAGTGTATAATGCAATCAAATCAAGTATCCACTAGATAGCAAATGTTAACAAGACAATAATATGCATAGTTTATAGTAAATAACACAAAACATGGATAGAGTCAAGGGAGTCAAGGCTTGGTTCATAACACAAGTACAAAATCAAGTGGCCAAAATGCCATTTTGGTATTAGAAATTACCCCTTTGGACAATCTGGTTTTTAAACAAAATTGTTACCACTTACACATCCGAAAAAGGTCAAATACATATTTAGGTCCATTTTGGTGTTGGACTAAGATTCTCATGCGCCCCAAATTTCATAAATATATATACATGTATCTTTTATCAAAAAAAAGTTTAGTTTTAGTTAACTAAAATCAACTAATTTATTATTTTCCATGGAAAATGGAGATTTTCTCAATACTTAAATGACAAGAAGTTACTAAATAAAACTTGTCCAAGGGGTCTTTTTTAATACAAAATGGCACTTTTATAGCCAAGTAGCAACTAAAGGTTTCTATATTTTCAGCTCTCAAACTCAGCTTAACACAACATTTTCTCATCTATGAGCGACAACTAAGTTTGACCGTGCTTACACTACACTTGTCTCAGCTAATGCAAGAACATGGTAGCTAGTTACAGCCATCCAATCCTCCATTTCAAGCATAGTATCAAGGCAAGATAACCTGAATTCACCATACAAATTATGCAGCTGAAAGTAACACAAATCCTCACTTGGACTGTTAATATCAATTCAAATGACAATTACCCCATCAAAATAGCACAAACAAGAAATTATTCAAAATCAGCTAGAAAACAAAAATTGGCAATCAAAGTAGAAGAGATACTAACTCTTAATAGGTTCAATTCCACCATGTGAACGATCAACAGAGAAGCCCTGATTTGGTGAATCGACAGCTCTAATAACATACTTATCCTTGAGCTCTTCCAAATGCAGCTGATCAAATAGCTTGAAATTACCAGTTGAAGGAGAAGATGGTTCCGATTCAACCATCTCCACTTCTCTCTCTTTCGCATCCATTGAACCACAACACAAACACAACAAATAAAAAACGAAAGGAGGAATTGTTTTGCTTAATTCAATGATTTGTATGAATTAAGAACCGAAACTAAACAGCTATTCAAGACTAATTATGTGAATGAAACGAAAACCCTAGAGAAAAAAGGAATGTGCTGGTTTGGTTGTTAGGAAGAAATTAATACGAATGTGATGGTTGAATCTCGTGAGTAATTGAAAGCGATGAAGACGATGGGTCCTAACAGAAAGGTCGGATGATTGAGGAGTATGAAGATTTCTCATCAAAACCTCTAACCTCAATCAATACTATACTAGTGTAATACCCGCACCTTGTGCGGGTTTTGAAAATTAAGGGTTAGATTTATTATCATGTTAGTATATATAAATGAAAAAATTGATAAGTAATTAGTTAAAATTACATAATTAATTAAATTAGGACTATGACTGACCTTAAAAAATTTAAAGAAATTGTGTGGAATTAAATTAGTTTTTCCACACAAAAAATAATGAG
Source organism: Fagopyrum esculentum (assembly GCA_033239045.1). Taxonomy (NCBI): domain Eukaryota; kingdom Viridiplantae; phylum Streptophyta; class Magnoliopsida; order Caryophyllales; family Polygonaceae; genus Fagopyrum; species Fagopyrum esculentum. The sequence goes on along the minus strand of BSUD01000004.1, from coordinate 150,520,994 downwards.
ATTACATTTGTAAAATAAGTGGAGAAACGTTGCTCTATTAGGGAATGAAGAGGCGAATTGTGAATCACTGGTAGCATCGAGTCCATTGAAATCGACGTCCACGATTACGGAATCGCACTCCTTGATCTCTCGAGCAAGCATCTTTTCTGCCATGCAGTCTTCCAAGCGTCTCATAATGGCTCTTCTCAAGGTCTAGTCCCATAGCTAGGATCGTACCCTTCATCAACTACTCTATCTCTAAATATCACGGTTACTTGAAGCTCGAATTCCTTGCCCTTAAGCCCGTCAAAGACTCCATTCAAGATGATATCGGATATTTGCTTCACCTCATACTTGGTGAGTTGCTGGAACACAATTATTTCCTCCAATCGGTTCAACAACTCGGGCCTGAAATAATGTTTAAGCTCCTCCGATTATTATTACTGTTGTCTTTCTCGTTGTAATCCAAATCGAATCCGATCTTAAAACCTCCCTTCTCGATTACACTTCTACCCACGTTCGATGTCATGATTAAAAGATTCTTCTTGAAATCGACTGTTATATCCTTGCTGTCAGTTAACATTCCGTCATCGAGTATCTGAAGCATCATGTTGAAAACATCAGGGTGAGACTTTTCAATTATATAAAACAATATTATATTGTAAGGCATGCGTCTAACACCCTCGGTCACTTGGCCTCCCTCATTGTAACCAACATAGCAAGGTGGAGAACCGATAAGCTTAGAGATTGTGCGTCTCTCCATAAACTCAGTCATACCGAGACTAACCATAGCTTCCTCGTAGTAGGTTGCAAGCGATCGACTTTGCTAGTTCAGACTGCCCTACACCAATTGACCCTTAGAAGATGAAACTGACAATTGGATTATTGGGCGTTTGAGATTCTTAAGGCCCACACGAGCCTGCCGGATGGCCCGACTAATTGCAACAACAGCTCCATCCTGACCAATGACTCTTATGAAGGGTCTCATCCATTGTCAGAAGACGATCAGATTCATGGATTGATACCTTTTCAACTGGAATATAAGTCCAAGTTGAGACCATATGTTGGATATTGGCCTCAGTCACCACATGACCACCATCTCCAACCTCTCCCTCTGCCTTGCTCTTTTCCTTAGGATGAAATTTTATGCCTTCAGATCCATATCTCGATCATGCAACTCCGATGCTTGACATGGTGAAAAATAATCCTTATATAGGATGTAGACTTTGTTAGGTTTACGCTAATGTTGATAATGTTTAGGGTTTCCGTTAAAAAAAATAATGTAAATCGACGTCTAAAAATCAATTTGATTGGCCACATTTTACTGAACGTAATAAATTTGAGTTTTTTTTTTTAGAAAGGTGATCTGCAATTTTAGTTGAAAGTAACTTTCCATTCACGATTTCCGTTAAAAAATAATTGTTTAAGAAGGTTTGTAAAACAATGTTATTTGTTAGATTTTATAGTTTAATATGAGATTTTAAATAAATACTATTTTTAACTAATAGAAATGTGTTTTATAATAAAGCTAAAACATTGTAGGGAAGCTATAAATTATCTTTAAGCTTATCTTCTAAAATTAATATTAAAGTTTAAAAAAGATTTAAGATCTAATTTGTAAATCCGGGATCAAAGCAAATCAAAATTTAAAATAAATTTAATCAGATTTATTAAAATCAAACAGTAATAAAAAAAAAGTGAGATTATTTCAGTTAACTGAATTTTGCAAATGAAATGTAATATAAATATAACCAGTAAAAATATTGTTGGATCAATCTTCAATGAGAATATAAATCATATATTTCTCACATTTTATAATATAGTGGTAAATAAGCATAAATGTTAATATCTTATTTATTTTAAATATATATATATATATATATATATATATATATATTATTAACTTTGTATTTAAAGGTATAGTTTACCTTATTAATATGAGTAAATTAATCTTAAAAATAAACAATAAATTAACGAAAATGTTCCCCTCTATAATATTATCTTTATCAAATTTTCTTTATATCCGACTTTTGTAATTATTTCGTAAAAATTAGGCTCAACCTGACAATAGTTTATGCAATCCAACAAAATGCAGTAGCAATCACAAAATGAGCTAAACCGCTAATACATTGAAACATAAGTTTTAATAGTGAGGGATCCAAACATTAACCACAATTGAAGTAATACATCAATGAAGAAACATTATAGCACATAAAATTCACACTAACGATTGATGATCCCAATTGAAACTCCTAAACTAACCTATAAATCGTGGAATTTCATACAATGATGTATGAATCATTTGGAGGAGTATAAACAAATGAATCCATGAATGAGATCAATGAAGACACCTTACCCTTTGCTTTTTGAAAAAGGGTTATGCAAAAACCAAGCTTGGAATGAAAATTTGAGGTTATCGCTATGTAACTTTAATCCAATCTAAAAAATCTGCATATCAAATACAAATATGTAATTAGAGTATTGTTGGAACTAATCTAAAATATAAGAGAAAATATGCAAATTCTAAAAGTAAGAGTACTATTCGATCCAACTAAAAGGATTTCACAAAATAAATAATTGAATTTGAATCCCTTGCACAAAAATAATGTGAACGAACTCACAAAGATGAATTGGATGGACGTAGATAACATTGGAGGTTCGGCGGAGAAAACTTAGCGTTGATGGCTCCAACACGGGACTTTGACTAATTTACAACGTAACAGGTACATTAGTAAACATAATGAATGAAAATAATGGACACATATGCATGTTTACCAATAGAGATGATGAACAATACACGGAGGTGTGGTGGTGTGTTTTGCAGGGAGATGCATGCTCACATCTATTTATAGAAGATTTAAACATTCTATAAAATCTGGTTAACTAAAAAAGATTGGGAGAATTTGACATACTAGGCCTTTTTGAGTTTTTGTTTAATAAAATGTACCTCAAATTTTTTACCACTTTCATTTAATAGTAGGTAAAATATATTAACCCTTCTATTTAGAAAGAAAGAATAAATGATGTGTGTTATTTGTTATATAAGTATAAACTTTAATTTTTAATTACTACATTTGTTTTCTTTTATTATTTTTCTTGCCTTTTATTTTTTTATTTTTTATTTTTTTATTTTCTAGACTGAATTTCTCTTACCGGAATTTCTCATACCAGAAATTTCATACCAGAAATTTCATACCCGAAATTTCATACCAGAATTTTCATGTCAGAAAGTTCATACCAGAAATTTCACACCAGAAATTTTCATACGAAAACTAGATACCAGAAATTAAATACCATAAATTATATACCATAAATTAAGTACCATAAATTATATACCATAAATTAAATACCATAAATTTACATATAAAATCATACCAGAATTTTGTATAAAATCATACCAGAATTTTGTACAAATTCATACCAGAATTTTTGTACAAAATCATACCAGAACTTTTGTACTTCAACATGAAGCACTAGACTAGATTCAAACAGGAAGCTTAGCACGTCATTCCACTGTTCCACAGTTCCACTTGTCAAGTTTCTTGCCCCTTTCCCCAGAATTACACAATTCATATTCATCCACTTATACTATGATAGCCACCTAACCCTCATCCTAAATTCCTACTTTATATATATAAAATATTTTATAACAAACAATCACCCGAATTTCCTTACCAAAACCACCACTGTCGGAGCGCTCTCCGTCTACAAGAAGCTCTGTGTTCTCAGCCATGGAAACGGAGGTACGGTTTACAAAGTCGAACACCGCTCTACAGGAGCCATCTACGCACTCAAGGTGGTCCACTGTAGCTCTGATCCACTCATTCGCAGACGAACACTCCGAGAACGTGACATCCTCCGTCGAACCGATTCCTCGTTCGTCGTCCGGTGTCATGACATCTTCGGTGAAGCTGACGACCTCGCGATTCTCATGGAATACATGGATTCTAGAACCCTAGATTTGCAACTCCGACAAATCGGCCCATTTTCGGAGACTCAATTATCGAACGTCGCTCGTCAGGTGCTTAGTGGACTTCACTACCTTCTCTTCCAAGTGCCTGTTCTTCAGCAAAAGGGGTATTGTCTAGATCTAGATTTGGATGAAGATCTAGATCTGGACTTGATTCGATATCCTAAGCATACGCTCCCTCCGTGGCGTTTGATAGAGCAAGCGGCCTTCTAGATCTGGATTGGATCTAGATCTAGATCCAGATCTAGATCCAGATCCAGATCTTCACAACTAAATCCTCCATGTCTTCATGTTGTACCTCGTATTCAACGGCCTTGTACCTCTTCCTCCTCTTCTTCATATCAGTCTTCCTTTTTAGCTTTTGGATTGGAACCTTCAGCCTCTCCAGAAGGGCCAAATCGTACCAGAAAGGAATGCAAAGTCCCGGTTCCAACAGTTCATGAGGCTACAAATGGAGAGGAGACGAGTGCTGGGTGGATGTCGAGGGTGGGAGAGATCCGATCGGCGAGGCTGAAGCAAGAGAGAGATCGGAGATGTAGAAGAGGGTTGAAGCAAGAAAAAAAGGAATATCATAACGTGACAGAGAAGAATGTGAGGCAAAGCAAGGGAGGTGAATGGGGCGGTGGAGAAGAGCAGTAAAAAAATATATATGGGGTACATTAACTTAATAAGAAATAAGAAAAGCCTACTTAGTAGATTAGAAACTCAAAAAGGCCTAGTTACCAAATTAGCCCAAAAAGATTTGAAATCTTAACAAAAAAAACAAACAGATTTGAAATGATCCATTTTTTTAAATAGGTGAGTGGATTATACGGAGTACAAACCTTTTTTATTTAAATTGTTTTGTTAATTTTTGCTTTCAAATATTTACTATTTCGAAATTCAGTTCCATGATTTGATTTTTTAATTTTTTTTTTCACAATAGATTTATTTAATATAAATAAAAATAAAATTTGTTAACTAACGATTTTCATTTATTAGCTTAAATTAACTGAAAACAAAATTTACTAACAACTTTAATACAAATTTTGTTAAATTTGCTTTTAAAAACAAAATTTGTTAAAAACTTTTCTTATAAAATCCAATCTGCCGGATAACATCACAATTTCTATTTTTTATAATATCAATTTTAACAAATTTTGCTAACAATTTTTCTTATAAATTTTTTTGACTTACGTTAATTCTGCGGGCGACACGTGGCATTAAAATTTTGTTGGGCTGACGTTAATCGTGGGGGCGACATGTGGCAATAGAGGCTTCTGCTTTAATATATACTAGTGTATTACCCGCACTTTGTGCGGGTTGAGTTTTAATAAATACTTAATACTTAAAAATTTATATGTATATTTTTGTAAAATAAAAATCCGGATAATGAAATTATAATTATTATTATTATTATTTTTACTTTTAAATGTAATTCTTTTAAATAATTTCAATTTTGTAAATTGGACGTGACATGAATGCCTTTATATTAAAATTTGATATAATTACTTACTAATAAAAATTGTGTTTTTATATATGGTATTCGAATTTTCGTTTAAATTGTTGATAATGAATTTTATTTTTATATTAATTTATCAATTTTAAGTGGATTCGAATTCTAATTTAAAATTTTGATTATATATCTCAACAAATTTTCATTGATAATTACGTTTTTTTAATTCAAAAATAAATTTCGTATTTATTGATGATTTAAAGGAATTTTTATTAGTTAACTTATCCAATTGTTTAGGAAGAAGATCTTGTGATTTATTTTACTAATAAAATCCGTTTTTATATAGATCGTATGTATTTATTGATGATTATTGATGATTTAAAGGGATTTTTATTAGTTAACTGGTTTCTTATATTCAAGAACATGGCCTTGAAATTGGGGAGTTGCTCCTACTAACATTGGAGGGAAGGAAAGCTGCTGCTGCTACGAACCGAAAGTTGTTCCCTTTATTTTCTTCAACACAAACAGTAACAATGTGTCAAAAATGGAAACCCAACGAAAAATAATTAGAACGCAATAACTTGAAAACATCGGAAAAATAGTTGAGCTAACTTTTCGAGCCGAGCGTATTGGGATATCTACATAAAAGAACAACAAAAAATATATAGTTAGTAAACAAATTGAAAAGCTATATAACCTTTATCGGAAAAAGTTCACCAATAAGCAATACCGAGTAACGAAATCAACACTAACTTGGCACGTCATGGATTTGATATGACTAAAACCCTATAAGAATAAGTAAACGTATATATAGATGGTATTGAGATATCTACATAAAAGAACAACAAATATTTATAGTTAGTAAACAAATTGAAAAGCTACATACCTTTATCGGAAAAAGTTCACCAATAAGCATACGGAGTAACGAATGAACACTAACCTGGCACGTCATGGATTTGATATGACTAAAACCCTATAAGAATAAGTAAACGTATATATAGATGAGGAGAAAATCTTTGGAAACTTACTGAATAAGTTTAACAGTGAAAATTAGATAGAATAATAATGGATTTTTAAAAAAAAATTGTTTTAAAAAAAGTCGATGGATCTTATCAATCGTTCAAGAAAAATAATTAGTTTTTTAAAAAAAAGGATGGATCTTATCATTACGTTCAAGAAATTGATTTTAAGAAAAATAAAGATAGTTGTTAAAAATTGATTGATCTTATCAATCGTTCAAAAAAATTGAATTTTAAAAAAATATTTATAAAGAATACAATATTTTAAAAGCTAAATTGAAAATCGACGTAGAGATTAACAAACCAAATCAAACCAATTTTTAGACATACGTAACAAACAATATTAATAATTAATAATAAATTAAAATTAAAAATTGTGCGTACAAAATCAAAACAAATATATGCAATTTAGTTTGCAGGTTATAAATTCAAAATTAGTAATTAATGAAAAAAGTTTGTTAGTTTGATTTCAAAAAATCAAAAGAATTTATTTAATTTATTTTGTTAAGATCTCTTCAAATAATAACTAATCAAATTTAAGTTAAAAAATTGTAATCGGTTATTTGCTTTGTTAAAATTTAAATTTTAATAACAATGGCAATTTTGTTAAGATCTTTAAATGAATGAAATAGGATGAGATATTTTCTATATATAGCTAGAGGATAAAAAATGAATGAAATAGGATTAGAACACAAAAAATTTAGATTAATTTTAACATTTATCAGTCTAACAAATATGAAAACAAATCTATATATAGCTAGAGGATAAGTAAAGCGTACGAAAGGAAGTTTAGGGTTTACGATCATTCAACATCAGCAGTAGATATTATTAGGTTTATTTATTTATTTATTTATTATTAAAAGTTATTTTTTCTTTTAAGAGATTAGTTAAAAAAAAGATTTTTTTTAGATTTTGTTTTAGTAAAAAACAAAATCTTACAAAACTTTAAAATTTAAATTGATTAGTTTGATTCCAAATTAAAATTTATAAAATAAGATAAGATTATTATTAATGTTAACCAATATCTTTATTTTTTCTCTTTTTTCAATTATAAATATATGATGGATTTTAAAAAAAAATACGTGTGTTTTTTTTTAATTATAATTAATGTTAATCATTAAATTATAACTAATTGTGTTAGCAAACTTTTTAAAAAATTTGATTTGCAAAATAATGAGTTAAATTATGTGATTAATTTTTGTTGGGCTGATGTTAATTATGGGAGCGACACGTGGCAAAAGAGGCTGACGTTAATCGTGGGGGCGACACGTGGCAATAGAGGCTTCTGCTTTAATATATATATAAGATACGTCTTTTGATAATACGTTTGGACAATCAATTTTGTTTTCCTTTAAAAAAAATCAATTTTTGTTTTAAATACCAAGTACTAGATAAGTACGTTTAGTGCTTATATTAAAAAAGGCAAAATCGGTGATTAGCTCTTAATCTTTCTTTCTTTAACTTATTAATCTATACATTAAATTTGGTTATACTTTATGTTTCTTTTAAATTAAATAATAGAAAGAATTGGGTTAAACATACTTTATTATATATATAGATTTTTATTTTGTAATCCCCTCTAATTTTATCTAATTAAATAATTATAATATCTAAACTACACATTATGAAGTATACATAATTTTGAAATAATTTTAAACCTTATAAAACAATTATTTATATATTTAAGCTTTATGCATAAGAGTATTTTATACCATTTTTTAATCAAAATGTTAATATTCATTTTGCCAAAAATATGGTCATTATAAATGATGGTAATTGAAAGACTACCTGAGGATTGGGCATTGTTTTACAGAAATGCGGCGAGTCATCTTATTATCCTTGTCAATTATTCCAACACAACAAGATCAAATTCTAAAAGAAATTGCAGGAGTTTCCTTCCAAGAAAGAGACTTAGCCTTTAAACAAGCTACTAAGCTCTCCCGTCTCATACATGGAGGTCAAGATATCACACCCACCAACCAGCTCTCCATTAACAAAAACCTGTGGAAAAGTAGGCCACTTGCTGTACTCTTTGAGTGTCTCCCTCAAGCCATTGTTGTACTCTTCATCGAGTACGTCTACACTCTCGTATTCGACTCCTTGGGTTTCGAGAATGGCTATGACTCGTTGTGAGAATCCGCATAATGGGGCGGTTCTAGATCCCTTGATGAAGGCTACAACTTTGTTTTCTTTCACTAGCTGGTCAATTAGCTGTTCAAGGGGGACGGTTAGCTGGACATGGCGCCCTGGTGTGAGGCGGAGATCAGCCTTTCTCTTGGGTGGGGCCCGAACCCATGTCGTGTTTCCCTTTTCGTTCCCCGGAGGGATTTTACCGGTGGCTCCTATGTGTTCTTCCATCCATGATCTCCATGCTTCTGTAAGTGCGTTTCTATCAGGCTCGTCTAAAACTCCAACCTAGAAATGACATGGGAATAATAATCAGTTTGTTGTGTAGAATGTTGACAGCAGTTTCCCTGGTGAGGTTCAAACCTAGGGTCAATCCCAATGTATTATTGGTCACAGTTTCTCAATTCATTCTCCAATTTAGGATTCAACATAACCATTTTCCACTGGCTTGCTGCTCTTCATAGATCCACACAAGCCATAAACGTTTCCATCTCATACTCAACATTCCACAATCTTTTATGTAATTTTGAAAATTGAAATCATTCCCAAGAGCAAAAACCAAAGCAGATTACAGAAGTTCACATTCAAATCTCTGCCAAAGCAATATTTAGTCCTTTCTCAGTATCTCACTATTTTAAAAGACAGATTTATGTGAAACTCGACAACATGCTGATTTGCATTCAACAGTTTCTTTCTTTTAATAAAAAAAAAAGACCAATAGTGACAGAATTACATGTTCAAATTAGTCAATATGGCAAGAGGACATTTAAGAAAGAAGTCAAATCATAAGATCAGCACTGTATCCTTATCTATCTAACAGGACAGAACTAAATTATGATGTTATGGTGACAATTAGGAAGACAAACCATATACTAAGCTATAATCAGTCTTTCTTCCAATATGTAAACGCTAAACAATATAGCATTTCATCTCTTTGGCACAGACTTCCATCAAAATGCAGGTGACTAAAAGATAACCCGCATATGGTAGGAGTCAGCTTGGATGGTTTGAATAATAACTGTGACCTCAATCATATTCAGAATCCAAGTCCACTGAAACAGCAACATCTAAGCATGAACCTTTTTCCAGTTTAAGACAGACGATGCAATATGAATTCAGATTTTCTTTTTCTTATTATATTTTTCTTCATTACCCGTTTAGACATTGCCAACACTGCCTGAAACTGGCAACTCATCCCTCTATCAATCTAAATCATATCTTATAATTATAAGTCACTTCCAAACTTATCAGAACGACCAAACCTCCGATACTTGTCTATCCTGTGTTACCTGTATCTCTATTGCATGAGTGCCAACAATTATCCATTAATATTAAGGATTAGACTGAAAAGACACTTGGAAGGAGGTAAACGAGAGCAGACAGTAAAAGAATAAGCATGAAAGAGATGGAGCGAAGCAGTGAGCTACTGCCCAAGAGATAGAATGGAAGTGATCAACAACAATGCGGGTGACATGACATCAATGATCTGCTGATGGTTTGTTTCTACCTGAACCAGAGATAGTTTATGAGACAATTATAACCTAGAAGGAGCATCGACAGGGAGAATAATTTGTTCTATGTTCTCATAATCGAGTTGATGAACATTCTCAGTTTCACCAAAACCCCTTATTCTCTTTAGACCCATAATCCTAACACTGAAATAAAAGTTGGATGCTATCACTGCATCAAAATCATACTATGCAGTTCAAAGACCCCGATAAACATTCTTAGATTTCAATTTAAGGCAAATCAATCACCTGAGCACAAATGATTCTATACAAGCTAAGCTCTAGAATCTGTTCCTGAGCAAGCGTCTTCAAGAAGATTATTTACCAATTGCACATCAATAATTTCTCAAATCATCACATTTCCACGTACCTTAACAGCAGAGCAAAGCTCCGGCACCGAGTTACGATGAGTGAGGATACTAGCGGCGACATTGCGAGACAATCCGATGAACTGAAGCTCATCAGTCTGGTCGTACACGGCATAAACACCGGCTCCGGAGGGAAAAACCCCTGACAAATCATCAATCGTTGACTCCGACGGGACGGAAACAGAAGCCGCTTCAGAGAGCTTACTGAAGGCTGTGATGACCGGTAGGAGATGACGACGTCTGGATTCCCGGCCAATTGAGCGCAGAGATCGAACCCTAGTGGAGAAGGAGTGACTGGTGGGGAAATAGAGCGAAACTGTGGGAGTAGTTTGGGAAGATTGATGCGAAATTGGGCGGAGCGTGGAGGATACGTGCGCGGAAAAACTAATCGTCGCCATCGGAGCCGTGTCGCGTGCAGAGGAGATTTATCTGTCGCCCGGAAACGAAGAAACTCTTCTAGTTCTGTTGTTTCGGTTCGGGTAGAAATGAGCTTGGGATAAGATATGGGCTGGGCCTGGTGAAAGAATTTTTTCGGCCCAAAATGGCCCAATATACCCTAGTCATTTTCATGGCTTGTCCCTAATAGTTTTCAAATTTTGTATAATTTATAATTTATATACAATAGTTATAGGTTTTTTTATTTAATCATTTTGATTAACTAAAAGTAACATAAAGCTCAACAAATAGTAATTTGATAAGGTAGGTAGGGATGTAAAAGGGGCGAGAATTCGTATCGGTTTAAAAACATAATTTGTCTTCCTACCCATCTTGTTGGTAGTTGAACTTCTACCACATCGCCATCCCCGTTGAATTTCTGAAATCACTAACTATGTCTATTTTTTCCCTTTATAATTAACGTCGGATTTTCCAGTGACTTTTATGGTTGAATTTTTATTACTTAGTTGTATAAATAAAATATTTTTAACATAAAATCAAGAAATATCAAGCCAAATGCATAAAGTATAACGAGATATTAGTATAAATACTTACAAACTATATTAAAAATAACAAACATTTTTCTCATCCGAGATTCTCACGATATTCTCAACTGAAACGGGATCGGGACTAATTAGTCCATCCCCGTTATTTTTCCATCTTCATGACGGATATTCTCCACGGGTAGTGAGATTCCCCACCCATTGACACCGGTAGCAAATCGCCACTTGATTACGAGATAAAAAGTAATATAGGTAATGCAATTTCGACATGATCACATGCGGTTTTTAAAATTGAGTGAATTTAAAATTTAAACCGAACGTCTTTTGAACCAATTCGGATAGAGATTTTTTAAACCCGAATAGTTTAACTCATATAAAACCCTATTAAAATTAAGTTGTCTAATCATCTATTCTTAATCCCATCAACATCATCACCCAACTATTTTGACATCTTATCTATAAAAAGTATTTCAGTAACTAGCATGATCATATGATCAATAATTAACAATTAAGAAACACAAATCACTTTCATAGAACAGTGGCTAAGAGTAGTCATCTCCTTCACCAAAACTGTTAAGATTTGATGGGAAGATTCTCAATCAACATGGATATTCAGAGGTTATTATGTCTACATCTACATTCCATTATTATAATTTTGGTCCACCATAACTATATCTATATATATAGCTTATGATTTATAAGGTGAAACCTTCTCTTTATACAATACAATGCTGTATACATAATTCAAGTATAATGTACTAACAACAGTCATTATCAATCAACCAGCTTGTTTCTTCTTTCTTCATCATAGTGTATAATATAAGCCACCTAACTATTGATCATTACTACTTATAGAAAAATCTCATTATTTTTCTCAATTTTATATGAATCTTCATTGCCCAGGTTGTTATTGATCTTCAATAAGTTGTGTTTGCCTGATAAGTCTTGACATATAAGTTGGTGGATTGCTCGTCTTCTTGTTATATCGAGTTTATTATGAAAATTTTGATGTTGGTATATGATAAGAGCTTTAAAAAAATTTTAATTTAAAATTTGCGACTTAAAATGACCATAAAAACTTAATAAACATAGGATTAATGGTTTGTTTGTTTTTTCCTTGAATCATAAGATCTTGATTTGTCTGGCATTTGTTGGGCTTTTTGAGATATTATGGGAATCATGATTCGTGTGGAAAAAATATTATTTCTTATTAACTCTAGTATATAAAAAAATTGGAAAAAAATAATTTTTAGGAAAGAAACTATTTTATATTTTTTTAATACTTTTAGAATTTAATAGAGTAAATTTATTGAATAACTAGTGTCATTCTGAAGTTTTTTAAAAAAAACTCACTTACTACTTCACAGTATTATCTTTTATTTGTTGAGTAATTGTGTTACTTATTCATTTTTATATATAATATAAAGTAAACAAACAATATAAATATAGTGGTCAAAAAAATTTATTTAAAAAATCACTAAATTACGATTTATGAATATAACCAAAACTCGACATATAAGAATTTATAAATTATGTATTTATTCTTAAAAAGGCTAAAAATTTAGTACAATAAGATTATATTTTTTTTTTATCTTTAGATGGTTTAAAGAAGAAATTCTCATGCTAATATCATCAGCAAAGAAAGATACTGAATCTGGATCCTCCAGATCAAATAACCCGAAAGAATCCGGGTTAAGATGTGATTAAACACTTCACTAATGACAGCAACATTATACTAGAAGAACTTGCTTCTACTTTCAACAAATTTTAGCCTTCTTCCTATCATGTTTTAGTCTTCAATCTTACTCTCTAAGCCTAAAATCCCACTTAAAATATTACTTAAAACACAACATATCACTCTTTAGCTTCACTTCTACTCAAAGAAGAACAAGCCTAATAAACTATCCAACAAATCACTCAATTCATAGCCTTGAATTCACTTCTTGATGCTCCATCTTCGAGTTTGCTAGCTCGAATCCTCTTCTTTCGCCATGATCATCAAGGCTTTCCGAGGGAGACTATGCTTCTCGATTATCACGTTTGTTATATGTTTTCTTGCGTTTATTGTCCTCTTATACAATGAATCTTTGAGTTCAGTCTCTTCTACTTCACTCTTTAAGGCTAGGACTTGTGCTAGGAAACGAGTTGCATCCGAAACCTCCAAGTCGAGTGCAGGTTTGTATATTTCCGGTGATGGAAAGAAAGCAAATGAGGAAGAAAACGACATTGAACGAGAGTTCGTGTTCGAGTTTGATCCGGATATATGTGATATAACGGATGGGAAATGGGTTTTCAATAGATCTTCAAAGCCTCTCTATTCGGATAGGAGTTGTCCTTACTTAGATAAGCAAGTTTCTTGTGTGAAGAATGGAAGACCCGACTTGGATTATCGCTATTGGCAATGGAAACCCGATGAGTGTACTTTGCCTAGGTAACAATAAACGAGCTGAACATGAACATATATATATTAATGTAGTTATGTTTGTTATGGTTATGTTTTTTTTGTAGATTTAACCCAAGATTGGCACTAAGAAAGCTAAGAGGAAAGAGGTTGATGTTCGTAGGAGACTCGTTGATTCGCGGGCAATGGCAGTCATTTGTGTGCCTTGTTGAATCTGTGATACCTGAAGGACAGAAGTCTATGAGAAGAGGGAAAGTACATTCAGTCTTCAAAGCAAAGGTGTAGAGATTTGTGATTGGAAAGCTTGTTTATTTCATTGATAGATAAATATAAAGAGTGAAACGGTAAACTAACAAATAAATGATAAGTAATCAGAGCAAATGTAGTTGTCAGAACTAAATGCAATATGTTTTGGAATGATCATAAATCTATGAGAAGAGGGAAAACACATCAAGTCTTCAAAGTAAAGGTGTAGAGATTCGTGATCTGAAAGCTTGTTTATTTTATTGATAGACAAATATATAGTGTAAAACGGTAAATTAGCAAAGAAAGAATAAGTAATGTCATCAAATGTAGCAAATGTAGTTGTGTGAACTAAATGCAGTATGTTTTGGAATGATCAGGAGTACAATGCGACGATCGAGTTCTACTGGGCGCCGTTTCTTATAGAATCGAATTCAGATCTCCATGTGATTGCAGATCCGAAGCAAAGAGTTTTGAAGGTGGATTCAATAGCGAAGCATGCGAGTAACTGGGGCGACGTCGACGTGCTTCTGTTTGGTACTTATGTTTGGTGGATGAGTGGCTTGAAACTTAGAACATTGTGAGTTGAGTTCAGTGAATGATTTTTTTTTACTGGCATTGGTGTTATTTTAGTGTGAAGATTGATGTATGAACAGATGGGGATCATTTGCAAATGGGGATGAAGGATCTGAAGAACTGGATACTCCTGTTGCTTATAGGATTGGATTGAAGACATGGGCTAACTGGGTTGATTCAAATGTTGATGTTAATAGGACCAAAGTGTTCTTCACAACCATGTCTCCTGCCCACACTAAGTAAGCATTCTTATCTTTATGGTTTTGCAATTAATGGATAGCTTAAATGCGGTTCAGATCGGTTTTTTGACCGGTCAGATCCACACAAAAAGTATTAGGCCCGGTCGGGTATGGTTCGGTTTAGATCCAGTCTAGTTTGGCGCGGTCATGTAGGCCGAAAACTATTCTAATGAAAAACGACCCAAAAATATTTGTGTCGGACCGGTGAATAAAATGGTTATGTCAACTAAGTTTTTTGACTGGACCGAACCGAACCGATTCGACTGGAGAAAAAGTAGTAGACCCGGTTTCAGTCTTCCTTTAAAAAATTTCTCCTCCGGTCGAGAACCCAGTCCGGTTTGGTGCAGCCAAAAAAAGTCTTAAAGACCAAAACTCATTACCAACCCACTCCCGGTCCGGAATGGACCAAACCGGTCGGTTCGGGTTCACCAAAGTATGTTGTTTTGACCTGAGTCAGACCGGGTGTGCCTTATATAAAATTGTTGTCTTGTTGAGTTTTTCCACAACTTCATTCAACACCCTATGTCAATTAAGTTTTATGAACCGACCGGATCGATTTTACCTCGAAAAAAAAGTAGTAGACCCGGTTTTCGGTCTTCCTTTAAAAAATTTCTCCTCCGGTCGAGAACCCAGTCGGGTTTGGTGCAGCCAAAGGACTCAAAGACCAAAATTCATTACCAAACCCACTGCCGGTCCAGAATAGACTAAACCGATCGGTTCATGTCCACCAAAGTATGTTGTTTTGGCCCGAGTCAGACCGGGTATGCCCTATGTGTAAAAAACAAATTCTGAACCGACCAGATCGATTTGACCTCGAAAAAAAGTAGTAGACCCGGTTTTCAAAAAATGTGATGAAATTGAAATGCAGAAGCGCAGATTGGAGCAGGAAGAACGGTATAAAGTGTTTCAACGAGACAAAACCGATAAAGAAGAAAGGGCATTGGGGAACCGGTTCAGACAAGAAAATCATGGGAGTTGTGACAGATATCATACATAAGATGACAGTACCAGTAACCGTCGTAAACATAACGCAGATATCCGAATATCGCGTCGACGGACATACGTCGGTTTATACAGAAACCGGTGGCAAATTGCTGACGGAAGAACAGAAAGAGGATCCTCTTCATTATGCAGATTGTATCCATTGGTGTCTGCCTGGAGTTCCTGATACTTGGAACCAGATTTTCTTGGCTTATTTGTAGCATTTTGATAAGTTGTTTGAAATTGTTTGATTGAAGATGGTGGAGATTCAATTGTGAATTTGATGAAAAGATTAAAAATTTTGGAGGTGCGGGGAATCGAACCCCGTGCCTCTCGCATGCGAAGCGAGCGCTCTACCATATGAGCTACACCCCCTTGTTGTTTGTATGGTTTTGCTTAGAGATATCCATGATATTGTTCCAGAAAGTAAAATCAATTCGGTTCAAGATTTTACGCGTTTACCGTTCTTTGGGTTATAGTTGATTATGAAAAATAATACTAAAACCAATTAATCATTTTTTTTTAATTTTTTTTTCAAACGGTCAATCATGTTTTTGTTTTTTAATTTTCAATCGGTCCGGTTTGGAGTATGTGCATATTCTATTATTGGAATTATGGGGATGGAATCCGGCCCTTTTTATATTTTTCTCTTATATTATACGACTATCAAATGACAATATTTCCTTTTATTTTCATTTAGTGTCCGTTTGGTTGGATCGGTGGAATGAAAACGGAATGGAATCGGATAAGGGTTAGGAAAGGAAATGGAAATGATGAGATTACTTTCATGTGTTAAAAAACCTCTAACCAAACGCATTTTTTGATTGATTCGGAATCATTTCATTACCGGGAATGATTCCTAGTGCTACCAAACGAGCCCTTAGTCTCTACCAATCAAACTCATAACAAAAACATTAATTTACTACTCAAGAACCTGGCATTGGAAAACTAGTATATGTATTATCAATCACTTATAGGCCTTTTTTTTTGTAAAAGAAATGGAGTTTGAGATACTAGATAACCATGGTGGCTCGAGAGCCCGACAATGTGACATATGGAACAAATGACAAGAAATACATCAACACAAATCAATATAAAAAAAGCCGAAAATAAGAGTGAAGGCAACATGTACATAAAAAAACATGAACGTGAAATACTTCCGAAGATATCACCGGTGAGAGACGAGCCAAGCACTGTCAAAATTGCACAGACGGCAAATACGCACAACAAAACTCTATCTCCTAAGGAAGTGAAAGACGAAACCCCAAAGTCTCATAACAAACAATTATATCAAGAAAACACAACCATATCCTCGACTAGACATGACACCATGTACCAAAATCAACGTAAGAAGTATGAACATCTCAAGGCACAACTTCAAAGACAACCCATATTCTCTTTTGAACAATAAGGTTGGTGGTAAAACTCCTTTTTCAATTTTATTTGTTCATGTATTCATCGTATCAAAAACCTTATACCAAATATTGTTCGAGTTTTTCACAATATACAATCGATTATTCACAAATTATGTCTTTTTTTTTACTAAAGTTTGCTCAAACTTACCTAAAAAAACAAGTGGTAAAGAGTTTCATACCTACGGACCCAAAAATGAGGACTAACTCTTTGTTCATTCATTTATTTTTGCCTTCTCAATTTGATCCAAGAAGAAGATGAAGACAAATATGTACAATACAACATTCAAAAAAATCGGTTGTTTTTAACACGGTAATACATAACTATAAAAAATCGGTTGATTTCTTATATGGTCAAGCTATTTGACTGTACATTGGTGATGATTTTATCTCGTCGGCTACCGGTGTGTAACAAGGGGACCCTTTGAGGCCGCTTCTTTTTTCCCTTGTCTTGCACCCGCTTCTTCATAGGATCAAAGACAGTTGCACGCCTCTTCTACATGTTTGGTATCTTGATGATGGTACTATTATTGGCCGATCAGAGGAAGTGGCTAGAGCGCTTGATATCATTCAAGAGGTTAGGCCGAGTTTTAGCATTGAGTTGAATATTTGCAAGACTGAGCTCTTTTGGCCTTCGTGTGATGGATCGAAGCTTTAAGATGGACTCTTCCCTCATGGCATTGCGAGGTCATCATTGGGTGTTAAGTTGTTGGGTGGGACAGTGAGTAAAGACGACGGGTTTGTTAGAGAGTTAGTCATAAAGAGAGTTGTTAAGGCGGTTGAGTTGATGCACCTTCTTCCACCGTTGCAAGACTTGCAGTGTGAGCTTCTTCAGCTTAGGTCTTGTATGAGTGTTGTCAAGATGTATTTTAGTTTGAGGACTTGTCTACCGGAGCATGGGGAGTGTGCAACAACTTATTTTGATTTTGGATTGCGCGGATCAGTCGAGGATATTGTGGTTTGTGGGGGTCCCTTTTTTGGCGATCTTCAGTGGTGGTTTGCGTCTTTGCCTATTCGGTTAGAGGTCTTGGTTTATACTCAACTATGGAGACCTCTTCTTTTTCTTTTGTGGCCTCCAAGGCCCAATCTTGGACCCTTCAAGAACATATATTGCACGACAATGGAGTTTTGGATATGGGCCTTGAGGTTTATGGAACGTTGATCAAACTTCTATTTTCTAATTTCGATCTTTCTTGTTTTACTGTCAAGAACACCGTCCCCCCAACATGCTTTGGCGAGTGCTCTTTTTGGTAAGACAGTGTAGTCGATGAAAGTGACTTTCAATTTGACCATTAGACAGAAAGCGAAGTTTAAGTGTTTACAGTCTACGCATAGTCAATACTTCCTTCTTGTCATACCCATTGATGGACTTGAATGGTGTATGTCTCATGTTGAGTATTGTGTGATCCTTAAGTATCGCCTTATGATTCCTTTGTTTCCGGGGACGATGCGATTTGTCCTATGCCCAATTGTTATAGGGTTTTGATGCTTTTGGGGAGCATGCGGTTCATTGTAAACAACTCCTTGGTTTCAAATATAGGCATGATCTAGTTTGTGATGTTTTATGTTACGTGTTTAAGAGAGCAAGGGTTTCGGCTAAGAAGGAGGCGCATGTGACCTTTTTGTTTGATCCGCGGGAAGAAGGTCTACGTTAAGGCTGACGGATGTGTTAGTTTTTGGATGGGCGAGTGGCAAACATGCTTGTATTGATTTGACAGGGGTCTCCCCTCTAGTTTGTTTGGGTAGTGGTCCTTTGTGGTGGGTAAGGTGGCCCTCAACGCGGCATCTACGAAGGTGGCTAAGCATGAAAGATCTTTCATCAAAAACCAACATGTGCTTCTCCAGTTCACTTTTGATACGTTTGGTTTTCTAGCGTCAGATGCCGTTGAGATTCTCAAGAGGGTGCAACGAGTCTTGCATGGTAATATTGTGTCGCCTAAATCTTCATATGTTGTTTTTATGAGGATTGAGTTTGCTATTCATAAGGGGTTGACGGCACAATTTGTTGGCCGCCTACCTTCTATCTCGATGTAAACATTATCTATTATTTCCACTAAGAATGATTATTTCCAAGTTTATTTCAAACTTTTTCCAAAAGTTGACACAACCTTTCCGAACAAAATGTTTGACTTTTTTTCAATGTTAATTCCAAGAAGTTTTGATAAATTTTTAGATTTATCATTGTAGCTTATGGATTTTGATATCGATATGAAGGGTTATTGAAAATTTTGATATATTTAACATATGAGTCATTGATAAGAAGGACACTGATTAAAGTGTTCATAACTTGTTTTACCTTGGGATGGTCAAGAGATTAGGTGGAAGACACCAAGATGGTAGCTCTCAAATTTAAATATAGAGCATATATCACTCATGATTGTTCAAGGAATGATCTAAGCGCTCAATATTGTTCCAAGCGTATACTCGTTTTCTTGTTATTGTTCATGAAATTTATGTGATTTGAAACCAAGTCTTCTCATTCTTATTTATTTTGTTCTTCCACTTAACTCAAAGGTCAAGTGGTGGTGGGTGATTTTAGGTTATAAGTGAATTTGAGGTTATATCATAGATATGTGTGAGAAAAATTGATATAGGTTTTGATTGTTTAGTATATAGTTCAATTTCGAGGGAAAGTTATAACAAGATCGAAGATTAGTATACAATGAAGGAGTTTGAAGGTTGGACACTAGGCTAAGGTTGTTTTTGAAGAAAAAAAACTTTGAAGATGAAATAACTATAAGTAAAACATAACTAAAAGATTAGAATGAAGACTTTTGATTTAGGTGTAAGACAAGAAAAAGACAAGGGAGTGTTTCTATGAAATTGTGAAAATATGGCCCAAAAAACTAAACTAAACAAATATCTCATTGTGTCATATAAACACCAAAAGTTGTATGGGTGTAAAATAGAGCTAAAACGGTTTAAAGACCTCGCCTTAAAAAAAAACCACATGTTAAACAATATAGAAGACAGAAAATAAATTTAGAAAAACCAAAAGATTTGTAGAAATTACATAGAGAATTAAGTAGATGAGTTCGAAACAAAAAGAAGACGAAGGTGAAATAAGAGAAGAAATTAAAACACAAAAGCCAACACTTCTAGAAGAGGTTCAACGAAAAAATGAAAAAAAAAAAAGAGAGGAAAAAACTCCACCTCTAGATATTCTTCGTACACTAGAGATGAAGTTCCTTCAAAACAAAGATATAGAAGAATGGTCGTTATTCTTCTCTCGATTGGTGAAAACTAGCAGGGTTTTCTTATAAACCTCGCACATGAAGGCTTTGACTTTGTGGCAAAATGGTTATGGTCACAAGAACTTTATGTCTTATGCTAACAAATGGTGTTTGAGTGTCAACTAAAGTAGTTACTTGTTAAATCTCAAAGAAACCTTATTTGCCAACTTAAGAAGAGTTTGATGTCTTTGAATTTTGAGGATCAAGTTTATTGAGTGGTTGCTATTTGAATTTAAAGTTTTTCGAATTGGTTTAAATTCTCCGCGAGGTGTTCAACAATATGGTTTCATTAATCAAGTGTGCTCTTTCGACTATATGTGTAAACTAGTGTTTCATGAATGTCTAGGTTGAAAAACTCTAGCCTCTAGTTAAATCGCTTTGTGTAGTTTGGATTGAATCACTTATAAACATCTAAAGTAGGGTGTGAAAGATCGAAAGATAAATTCATCAAATATCTACAGTGGTTCGATATCTATCACAAAATCTGAGATGCTCCTATTTTATTTGTACAAATATAAAATTTAAATTTTAAAAAGTATTATTTAATATAATATAAATAATTTTAATAACGAAATATTATACTTAAACATGTCTCCGCGTATCTAGTCGCGCTTTATATAGATAAAAGAAGGTTAAGTGATCAATACTCAGGGATAGCCCGGCCCCTTACATCAATTAAGAAGTAAAAGATTCACTACACCTTCGAGCGGGTCAAACAATACACTTGAACCAATCCGAAAAGAAAAAGCTAAACTAGCTAAATAATCCGCGAACTTTACAATAGCCTATTCCCAAGCTAACTTTAGCCCATATAAAACGCTCCATAGCTCATGTTAGCACCAACCCCCCGCAACCATTCACTCCTATGGTCCTTAAAAACAACCGCTTCAGTAATCAAAGCATCATATAGTGTTTTGCTAAGATGTTTGAACTTGTTTATTTGAGGACGATGGAAGTTCAGTTGTGAATTTGATGAACAAGAAAAGTGAGTTCAGATTTATTTATATATTATTGGAACTAAATTTTAAAAAATGGAGGTGCGGGGAATCGAACCCCGTGCCTCTCGCATGCAAAGCGAGCACTCTACCATATGAGCTACACCCCCCAAGTTGTTAATCTTGTTATTCGTATGCAATTAACATGAGTACTTGTTCAGAGAAAAAATATATTTGATAGGTGGGCGTTGACGGATGAAGATTATTTGATGGGACTAAAAAGAAGAAGAAGGAATGATAGGTAATGATGTGTAAAACTGTTTAGAGAAAAACTAGTGTTTCATTAATCAACTGTGCTCTTTCAACTATAATTGTAAACTAGATTTTCATGAATGTCTAGGTTGAAAAATTCTCGCCTCTAGTTAATTCGGTTTGTGTAGTTCGGATTGAAACACTTATAAACATATTAAGTAGTGTGTGAAAGAGCTAAATTTGTCAAATAATTCTATCACAATATTTGAGAAGCTCCTATTTATTTGTAAAAATATAAACTTTAAAATTTAAAAATTATTATTTAATAAAATATAAATAGTTTTAATCACGAAATATTATACTTAAAATATGTTTCTGCGCATATATTTGTGCTTTATATAGATTAAAAAAAAGAGGCTAAGTGATCATTACTCGGAGGATAGCCCTGCCCGAATTTACTACACCTTCCGGCAGGTCAAACAATAAATTTAAACCGATCCGAAAATAAAAAGCTAAACTAGCTAAATAATCCGCGAACTTATACGCAACCTGACTTTAGCCCAAATAAATGTTTCATAGCTCATTCATGAATATAGTACACAAACCAATGTTAGCAGCTTGTTTGGTTGAGGATGATGGTGGTTCAATTGTGAATTTGATGAACAAGAAAAGTGAGTTCATATTTATTTATTTAATATTGGAACAAAAATATATATAAATTGGAGGTGCGGGGAATCGAACCCCGTGCCTCTCGCATGCGAAGCGAGCGCTCTACCATATGAGCTACACCCCCAAGTTGTCAATCTTGTTATTCGTATGCAATCAACATGAGCATTTGTTTAGAGAAAAAATATAATTGATAGGTGGGCCGTTGACGGATGAAAATTATTTGATGGGACTAAAAAAGAAGAAAGAATGATAGATAATGATGTGTAAAATTGTTCAAGATAGTAAACACATGCTCAATATATTTACAAATTTACGGTTCTTTGGCTTTATATCAGACTGTGATAATAGATCCTTAAACTAACTAATTATGTTTTTATTTTATTTTACAACGCATCGCTAAGTCATTATACTTTTCCTATGCTATCAACATGAGTATTTGTTTTGAGATAGGTATGTTTGATAAGTGAATGGACGGAGATTATTTAATGGGAAGAAAATATAAAAGGGAGATGGGTAATGATGTATAAATTTGACTTGACGTCGTAAAACTAATCCAGTCCGGTCCAAGTTTGTACAAGTTTACAGTCCATTAGTTTACATGAGACCTTAATAGCCGAAATAAGATGATCATTTAAAAAAAAAATGTTTTCAACCATTATTCTTCTACCTTTTACCGATATAGTCTAGACTATATACATATCCCCTTGATAGGGATACTTCTATTTTCTTTTCTCCATACTTCTGTTAAATTACATGACTATCATATGAAAAAAAATATTTCCATCTGCCTTCATTCGTAGAAGAAACGTATTTATAAGAAAAACATTGATTTGTTCTGCAAGAAACTAACATCAAAAAGGATAATTTGTGTACTATCATTCACTTATAGGCATTTAAAATAGTGTGTGAAAGATAAAATAAATAAACTTGTAAAATATTTACATTCTTTCACAAAAATTGAGAATGCTCCTATTTTATTGGGATATATAGTCAAAAGTGGACCAAGTGGTGTTAAGTAATTATCTATATTATATTTATATCTATCTATCTATATACTAAAGCAGCCCGTCAACTTCAACATGACACAATTTCGTGCAGTCACCTCATTAAATATATATGTGTCAACTATTTGTGAAGCCACCTCATATTATTATTATTTAAGTTAATTGATTAATTAATTTTTTAATCATACTTAATCAAATCCAAGATCCTAACAAACTCTAAATTTATCCTTTTTTCTTTAAACATACAATTAACATTTTCCCATATATTATATATAAATATCATCAAATTTTACTTTATTTAATTATTATTTTATACCATTTACTTTTATATTATTTATTAGTTTGTTACCCACTTCCGCATATACTTCCCTTCTAATACTAGCAAGATCCTCTTCAAACATACCCTTACTCTCTTACTCAACCGTAGTCTGTTCTTAATCAACCAGTAAACAACCTCTAACCCGATTCTCTCCATATCCTTAGATCATCCCAGAAGGTTGTTGTTGCCTACTTGGAAAATCCTTCAAGGCATCGGTAAGGTTACCTCTTAGATCCGCAGTCGCTAATGTCTCTTCTTAACGGTACCTATTCGTCAATATCAACCAACAATTACACGTCCTCAATTGACGTCGGTCAGCCTATAATTGACTTATCTCAATATCCCGGACTTACTCTTCTCATACCTATACTGGCGTTAAATTCCTAGTGAACATCATCTGCTCGATTAATCCTTTCATGCTTTGCTAATTCGTTTTATCTTCCACACTTTGTTTTCCTTAGGCTAAATCTACTTCTCGAACCCAACTGGGTCATTCATCTTGACATAAATAATCATTCCGAGTCTTCAACGATAGCTGGTAAATGTCTTTGTAGTTCTGATGACTTTAGTTATCATCCCCTTGCATGGACCGTCGGTGTTGATGACTTAGATCCCATGATAATTGGGGTTCCTTGGACTTTCGAGTCCACCAAGGCCATTCTCATATATACATTCCTTTGCTGGTGTTACCGGCAATATTGCTTTCATGAAACTCCGTTGTTTACGCTACAAGGATTCAACTCTTTGATACCGTCATTGTGATTTCTTTCAAATTCCTATATCTTTGAGGAGGTCAAAACCTCTCAACACTTGTAAAGTCTACATTATGCTTCTATACTCCATTGTAGGTATCCCTTCCATGCACCTTAGACCCTCATATCCGGGTCGACATTTTATCTCTTTTGGTCTCTCAAGCTTGTCTTGTGAACTCTTCTACTAGGTGAATCGTCTTATAACAATTTCTTCCCCTGAGTCGGTCTCAATTTTCAGTTGCTCATTACTGCCCATTTCATGTTGGAACCTCAGTTACGTTGTACTTTGCATAGATTCTACAAAGGCATCCTCATCTCAACATTTTATTCCAATTTAGCAAGACCCGTCATTTGATACATGACTCTTCTTCTTACTGGTTAAGGTATTCTTTTGGTTTACACCTTATCCATCCTAGCGTTATCGGTCCGATGTGTATGACTTTTATCAAACACCTATGCGTACCATTTGTATAAGAAACCTCAGTTGTATATGATTTCCTCAAAAATCAAAGTTCTTGACTCGCATTGTCCTTATGCTTGTGTCGTTATACCTTCTATAAATCTTTACCCCCCAGTAGGATAGTTACCCCTTCGAGTTTTCTCGTACTCGCTTTACGAACCACGTTGGTTGGTCTTATTACTTTATCAACTCTTATGTCATCAGTCGAGCTTGAATTTTCATCGGAGTACCACCATTTCTCATTACTCTTATATAGACACATTTCGGTAATTATCTTATCGGGGTAATACCGGATCTATTTAGCAACCTTTAGTCATTCAACTTTACTCCTTCTCATGTCTATTCTAGCCAACATGTAGATTCCATCTTCAATCACCTCACAACTCGATGAGACATATTATCAAGACACTAAGGTCATAATCTCTATGTTTGCTGCGTCTCTATAACTGTAGTTATTCTGTGTGACATCTTTAGTCAAAAAAGCTTCCTCTGTAAACCTCGGGAGGGCACCATCAGTCTCATATGTGTGGCATGTTAAGCACCTTCTGTCTTGATTGACGTTGGACATGATTAAAATCATCTGCTTCTTCTTACTCCTCTAGTTCTCCTTATGCAATCCATTAGTACTATTGTGAACTGTACCTTTTTCTTAGCCAGAGGGTAAGAAACTGCTCACAACCATTTCCTTAATCTCTTTAAAGACCTATGGGGTCATTCTCGGCCGTCAAAATCTTCTCCTTAAATTCTTAATTAGAGATATTGGCTCGAACTCATTCCATGTTACTATTAAGGGTATTGGTACTTGTATCGGTTTAACTTTACACTTGTCGTCGTTGATCTTTTGTAGAGATTCCCCATATGTCAGTAACATTCTTTAGTAAATCTGATGTTATTCTTCTTATCTACCAACCGGTCATCATTGGTCAACTCAGACGTGTGAATTCTCCGTGATTACTAGTTAGTCTGTAGTTGGTCTTCTACCAGATCGTAGACTTACTTTTCTTCTATCTCTTTCGATGCGGATATACAAGGTGAAAACTTATCCCTTATAGGTTATCCGTTTATACACATTTAGCTCCTTCCACAATTTCCACAATTTACACTTATAGGTTATCCGTTTATACACATTAAGATCACTTAATCCGAGTCTAGTTGCATTATTCACCTGCCATCTATGGGTTTATCAAACCTTCCGTGATAGCTTACAAACCCATCTTCGCGGTTCCTTTTTCCTAAGTTATCGTCTACCTGCAACTCTTTGTAGTGAACCACTAGTATGGTTAACTTAAGTCTCTTGGTGATTGAGTAGTTATTATGATCTCTCAAGTCCATCATGATCATTCCCGCACATGCTTCTTCCTCGGTGGATGTTGTTTTGTAACATTACCTTCATGGAAATCCATTGTCTCAATTTCAGACTTCTACCATCTTCGATACTTGTGTCGGCTTTCCTTCAACATTCTCGTGTCTCTAAAGGAGTCAACCCATCTCCATGGTTATGAAATTTATAAATTTTTGTCTTTTAAACTCAATCGTAAATCTTTGTCTTGGTACTCCTTTAATCTTTTACATCTGGGTCAACACTCTATTTTCTCTGTACCCTCATGCTCATACTTGTCTATGGTAGCATCCACCCTGGTTGTAGTGTCCTTTAACCCGCCAAGTGTAGTTGTACTATACTTTGTTTGAATGGTGTTTTGATGTTGTCCTCTTAATCCGCGCTCTTATTAGTCCTTACATGCATCTTGAGTTTCACCTCTCGTCGTCATACCGCTAAAATCCTTGTACGGTTTTCTATTACTTCTATTTGAATTACTTGATATTCTTTTCTCGCCCGATTGTTCTTGTTGTTAACATCCTCTAGTAATCCTCAACTCCTTAACCACTTGTTCTTCGGACAATTGTAGAACCCACCAGGGCGTCTGCCATAATGTAATGTTCCAAACTGGGATATGAGTCCACTATCTTCTTACAGATACCCTTTAAAATCTCCAAACGTTTTATCATGAGGCGATGATCGCATCATGATAACTCAACTAAAGGATATTCTATATCCTCTAGGGTAACAACATGCTACATATATATAGATTTTTATATAACATATATAATTGTACAATACTATAAGTCTAAACTAAGCATACTGAGATCCGCGGTAGTAGTGGTGGTCAGCCGTACTTTTCTATGCCCAACCAGACTATGCATGCATTTGAAAACCAAAAGTCCTTTTTAAAACTCAGATCCCTTTTCGGGTTCTGCTCAAGTACTTATTCGGTCTTTCAGAAGATTTCAAGTGCCATTGTTGCCAACCTGGCTCTGATACCATGTTGTAACACCCCGAATTCTCAGAACTCGGGACATTACTGGTTAGGACCTCACAATGGGTCCCGACCTCAGTTTGACAACAATATTACTAGGATCTTGCAACAAGACACAAATAAGAAAAACCGAAATTCATAAAAATGTATTTGTAAAAGGATGAATGCAACCAAGTCTAACAGCATATCGTACTTAAACAACGGAAAAGACTAATTGTCTTAACAAAAGGGAAAGACAACAAAGCAACAACCCAAACCCCCACTCTAAAGAGTACGGAGACCCGGCTGACCACTACTTCCGGATTTCTCAGCTGCTGTTTCAACCTGCGGTAAATCTAAAAATACAACAAAACAACCATTAGCTAGTTATCTAAACATTAGGAGAATAATAATAGCACACACACACATAAAATAATAAACACTGATCATGCTTTCAAACAATTCATTTATTATCTTCATTTAAGTCATTCACTCTAATGATACTTATTTTGTGACACGAGGGATTCCCAAACCTCGCCTCCGTCCCCGTGTACCCATCAGGAGTGGATCCGATGCATCTCATCGTGTACCTGTATGGTCTGGGTATGGAGAACCTCCCAGTCTCCTGGCAGAGCTGGGCAGTGATGTCACGGCCCGTTATACATACACTTGGGCCTTAAAATTTAACAACAACGGTCGTCCTAACAAGTTGTTATTATAAACCCACAACACACACCACTATCGTCATCCAACTAACATCCAGAAACCAGCTAAGTAAGTCGCAAGGACTTACCTTGATCAAAAATCGCTTTCTCAAATCTCAACTCGGTCCGAACCCGTGGTAACTCAAACGCCTGTCAAATAAGGCATGTGGATCAAAATCACATCCAGATGTCCAACCTCTTGCGAAGGAATTACGGAAAAAGCTCTCTTACGGTAAAAGACAATTTTACCCTTAGTGCCGAAAATTCTCAAAGTCTATCATTTAGTTCTAATATTTTCTTTTAGAACCTTTGTCCATAATCTAGTTCTCATTGAAAAGTTTAGTAAGGATTTAGTAAGATTTTATAAGAGTTATCGAACATTCTTAATTTATACCATAGTCGTTAAAGCCTGATTTTGGGTTCATAAACGCCGCTTGGATAAGGTTATAAAAATTCCAAAATAAAATCTTAGATCCTCTATGATATGCATACTAAATATCGGGGTAAAGATCTTTCAAAAATACTTACTCATAACTCTCCCATAAAATTCTCTAAAGTTGGAATAAAACTAGAATTCTATACTTAGTCAAATTTCTTCCTCTTTTGCAAAAACAGCCCAACTGTCCTACTTCAAGACCTCGTAAGTCTCAATCCGACCGTTAACTTTCTCTCAAAATTTACCACAGTAAACTATGTATTTCAATCTACAACATATTAAAAATTCAACGGTGGATTCCCGATTTAAGCTATAGAAATTAGGTCCTGAAGTCAGCAGATCGAAACTAAAAGATAAAAGTGTGCAGAAGGTCTTAAGTTCGAGTTTCCCCTCCAGCAGTACCTCCTATTTACAGATTCAGCAGGTCTTCAGTTCGAAACTGGCTGTGTGCCCAACTGAGGCTTTCCAAAACTAAAGAACAAGGTTTCTCATTTCCACTCAGCAGCCTACAAGTCTACAGTTGTCTCTTTCTCTCTAACTTAGCATGGTTGGAACAAAACAACGAGCAGAAGGTTCACTTACCCAATGCCGACGCAAGGAGAGGTCCTAGGGTGTTGCGTATGATAGGCGGTTAGGGAGTCTCGTTCCATTGCTGAGGACTCACGGTGTGACTCGCTACTGGGCTGCAAGGGTTCAGAACCGGTTTGCTTGTACTCCCCAAGTTGCCCGCTCATCCTAACTGGCGACTACTGCAACGCCTGAAGGTATACCCGACTTCTAGTTAATCACAGGAGTAACCGAAGGGGAGCAGAAGGGAAGGAGAGATGACTCACCTACTGCAGCGGAGGCCCGTCCCTGTGTGAAGGTCTTCTAGAGATTGAAGGCTGGTACGGGGTGCTTCGCTTCAACACGTGACTGGAGTAGGAGAGACAGATTGCTGGTTGCTGTGGCGTGCAGCGACTGGGAAGGGTAGGAAGAGAGGTATCGGCTGCTCTTCACCTCTGTTGAAGGAAGATCCAGGAAGCACGTACGTGAGGCTAGAAGGTTGGACGATAGCTGCGTGAACCTGGACAGATCTAGACGTGGCTGGGAAGGGAAGATCGTTGTGGCATGATCTTCTGCGTGATCTCCGGCTCGTTACGAGGTGAGGGAAGAGGTAACTGCTGCACCCTGGGCTAAGAAGCAGCGAGCAGACGGCCTTCCTCCTACCTTTCTTCCTGGGCTGCTGTGTTTCTTTTGCTGGGCTGCGTTGCCTCCCTTGCTGAGTTGCTGGGCTCCAATGTAACAAGCGTGGGATGAGACGCACACTGAGCGGCCCGAAGGAGATATAAGGCTGGACGGATTGGGCCGAGGTAAACTGGCCTATAGTGCTGGGCCAGAATGAGATGAAGTGTGGCTGAGGTTTAAAAACAAAAGTGGGCTGGTTAGTCAAAACTTGTCAAAGCTTGTCTTATCCTTGTCAAGCCCATGCATGGCTTCGTCGCAAGTTTGTCAAGGTCTCGTCATAGCTTGCCATGGTCTCGTCTTGATCTCGTCTCTAGGACATCATGACCTTGTCAATGACAAGTCATGTTAAAAACTAGGGTTTTGGAATTCATCATTTTATGTGACTAAAGAGTACATAAAATGATAGAATTTGTTTAAGTAAACCTTAAGTAGGTTAGGAGAGTCAACCGATCGAGAGAGATCGCTTTGACTCGGACTCATCGGAAATAAAATTTTTCGGATATTACAAGTTACTTGATATATAATAAAAGTCATTACAGCTTACTTTAATTTGATTACTAAAACAGGATATTTATATTATTTTATTAATTTTTATGTATGTTTTTTAATTATTTATTTTGTTTAATTTTAAAATTTTCTTAGTTATACATTATTAGTTCATTAATATACATTTAAAAAAAGTTGCAAGATAATAAATCAATTTATTATGAAGTCTATTTTCCATTTTTATTTAAAATTAACAAAAAAAAGTTAAGAAAGTAAATGTCTGAAATATATATAATTAAACTATCATTTGTGTTTATTTATAAAACATAAATATGTTTTGTTAAAAATACTCAACCCCATTATTTACCGTATAGGAGAATGTATAAAAATAAATTATAATTAAAATATTTTTGATAAACAAATTAAAGTTTATAAATTAATATTATAACAAATCCAATGTAGACACAGAAAATACACTAGCGTAAAAACTTAATAGTTACAATGTTATTTTCATATATAACAAACAAACTATGTGACAAGGATAACAACATACTAAAAATTAAATATACAATAAATAATCTTTATAATGAAACTTAATACTTACTAACAAGTCGATTGGATAACTTGTTATTTTACAAATTTGAACATTTCAATACTATTATTTCTAAACTTACATTTAACATACAAACCTTAAAATTAGTATATTATGATAAAATAAATAAATTTTATTATCACATACATGACGTAAAAATTTAAACTACAAACCTCAAAATTAGCACATTTAACTATTATAATTTAACAAATTTCGTGCAGGGCACGGGTTTAAAAACTAGTCTATATATTAAAGCAGCCCGTGAACTTACACATGGCACAGTCTGATGAATCCACATCATTAAATTAACACGTGTCAATTTTTTGTTGATCCCGATCCCACCATGTTAAACCAAATTATTTTAAATATTTAATTTATGAATATTTTAAATATTTTACTAACTAATATTTCTTTTATTCTCTCATGTTATTAATTGATTTTTAATTATTTGTACCTTAAAAATCAAACTAGTTAAGATTTACAATCTAATTTTTAAAGATATTAATATTTTATCAACTGATATTTTTTAATTTATAATTGAACTTTATACTTTTTTAAACTTATAAACTTTATTTTAAATTTAATTTTGTTTGTATACTTATATTTTTAAATTGAACTTATAAACTTTATTTTTTTAAATAAAATTTTAAAGATCTTAATATATTTTATTATATTTTTAATTTTCAATTGAACTTCATTTTTTTCTAAACTTATAAACTATTTTTTTTTAAATAATTTTTTTAAACGATTAACAAAAATATTTCTTCATTTTTTTTAGAATAAATTTTTTTTATAATTAAAAGAATTCATATTTTTAGAATAAGTGTTTTTTTCATTTTTGATTTTATTATTTTTTGAAAAAAT